>LOEQ01006610.1:69904-81845 GCA_001685075.1 Bramus lutescens | reverse complement strand
AATAAATAAATAAATAAATACATAAATAAATACATAAATAAATACATAAATAAATAAATGTTAAAGAAAATCCTCCCTTTTATTTAAACAGAAAGGGGGAGATGATGTGGGAATCCCCTCTGTGTGCTGTGATTACCATTAATGAATAAAGAAACTCCTTTGGACCAACAACAAGGCAGAATTAAGGTATGTAGGGAAAGATAGGCTGAATGCTGGGAAGAAAAAGGGCAGAGTCAGAGAGAAGCCATGGAGCCACCAGAGACCGACGCTGGGAGCTTTAGCCAGTAAGCCACTGTAATGTGAAGATACACAGATTAATAGAAATGGATTAAATTAATGTTATAGCCAATAAAAAGCTAGAATTAATGGGCCAAGTAGTGATTTAATCAATACAGTTGTTGTGTGATTATTTTGGGTCAAGCTAGCTGGGAAGCCAAAAACCAACAAGCAGCCTCCTCGAACACTATTGTACATTTTTGTTAATTTGTTTTTATTTTCTTCCTTGCTTAATTAATATTCTTATTGGTATTTTTATTTTTTGTGATTTGTTTTTCAGTTTTCCTTTTACAGCAACGCTACAAGGGTTGGAGGTTAGATACAGATGAACTGGGAGATGAATAAGATTGGGGTTCATAATGAGAAATTCCCACAGAATCAACAAAATTTCATTTAGAATAGCTCATGACTTTATTTTTACATGGTTCTTAGAATTGAAACCGGGGTTTTGTACAAATACTGTAATAACTGCATCATATCTCCAATCTTGACTGATTGATATTTAAAATTATCGCTTAAATCACTCACTTGAACGTCACTAAAAATCATTCAAAGTATTTTGATTTACATTCAGGAGAGAATTTCCAACATAGTTCAGTTGGTAAAATACTTGCCTAAAATGTATGAGGCCAAGGGTTCTATCTCTAGCAGTATGTGAAATCTGGTGTAAGGGCAAATACATGCATCAAATCCCAGGTCTCAGGGAGTAGAGGAAGAAATAACATTAATTCAAGATCCCACTCACATGTTTAAGGCCTTCTTGGACTACATGAGACCATGAGAAATCTGTCTTTTTTTCTTTTTTTAAGGAAATTTCATATATTTAATGTCATTTAACCATGAAAATCACTGTGACAGCATGTTTTTTGTTTGTTTGTTTTTATTGATTTTATTGAGTTATACATTTTCCCCTCTCTTCTCCCTTCCTCTCTCCTCCCCTTCAACCCTCTCCCATGGTCCCCATGCTCACAATTTATTTAGATCTTGTCTTTTTCTATTTCCCATGTAGATTAGATCCTAGTCTCTCTTAGTGTCCTCATTGTTGTCTAGGTTCCCTGGCTTGAAAGCAAACAATGAACAGATAATAAGAACAACAAATAAAATCCAGTATCTCTCTCCTTCTTCCTCTCCCCCCCTCTTTTTATATATTTGTTGATTTATGTTTATGGATTGCTCTCCTTGGCACTGCAGTTTTCTGTTATCTCTATGATAGAAATAGACCAAATTCTCTAAATGTAATCTTTACTTCTCTACATCTGTGAATGATTTTGAATGATAGGTGAAAATGTATATATTCCATAATATGTACTAATATAATGTGATTTATTGCTTCAATAACACATTCATTGTTTACAAGTGTTTCTTAGAAAAAAACATGGATGCACGTGCACATGCACAAACACCCCCCCACACACACACAAACACACACATTTGCATAGGAAACAGTCCAAATCCACTTTTTTCTGATCTTTGTGTAGTATGTGAGATTACTCAGAGTCTGGGTCTGGAAATAATATTTAGATTTTATTTAATTATATCCACTTAGCAGGTAAATTTATGAGTCCAACTGAAATATAAACTACAAGATTTTAAATAATATTTACTAAAACAGAATATTTTAAATGAGTCTTAGTTATACATTTATTTTCACATTCTTTGTAAATTACACATAAACCTTTATTTAAAATTTGAATGTACATGAGCTGAAAAATATTCAATGATTTAGGATTCAAAGTGACCATTAATTTCACTTCTTAATCCTTAAACCCAGGAACAAATGTCCAAGCATTATGTGATTTTATTTTCTTGATGTAACGCAAAGAATATTCTAGAGAAGAGTTGTTATTGAATGTATCCCTTTACCAAGATATTAGGCTGACAGACATGGAAGCTCTTGAAAGACCTTTAAAAACTCTATGTTTTAGCTTGTAGAATTCTCATTCTAGCTTTGAAACTGTACCATTGTTTTACTTTATGAACTCATCCTGGAAATTTTATGCCCATTATTCTTGGCAGACCTCAATTCTCTTAAAAAATACAGCTACAAAATCGCAAGAAACACTCTTTATTTTCCAAGAAGTGTTTCTGACTAAATAGTGTTCATTTAGAATCCTTTCTCTTTTTAGTTTCTATGAAAAGAATTCCCCCTGCAGGTGGAAAATTTGGCTTCTCAATTAACTTTGATGCATCAGGAGCAATGGTTGATTTTCTTTCATAAATAAGAGAAAGCAATTGTCATTTGTATGCTATACCAAGGTGTATCAAAATTACGAAATTTATAAAATGAAAATTATAATGATATATTGCTTATGCATCATTATTTTACTTTGCATTTAGTTGATAAAATAAAGGACAATATAATTNTTATCATGTTCTATTGCATTGTGTTAAACTTTAAGGATTCAGGTGGTTTGGTCATTGTAAGCCATGTAGTCAATAGTAGCTGTATATAATGTCTGTGTGTGTGTGTGTGTGTGTGTGTGTGCGCATGTATGTTATTATTGATGATTTAGAATATTTGTTGTGCAAACCCAGTGACCATTTACAATGCCTTAATCATATTTCATAAGATTAGTTTTTATTTAGTGTTTCACACTCTTTGATTCTTCTCTTGTAGAAATATTTGTTTATACTCCATTTGCTTACTTGACTCTGTCTTTTCTCTTCAAACATTAATCATTTAAAATGAATACATTCTATTTTATTTATATTTTTAAGTCTGTACCTAAAAGAGATTTAGCATAGGCTAGTGGATTATTGTATTAATGCATAAATACATGAGGTTAGATAAACCCAATATACTTGAAAGTTAGGAGGCAGTCATAAGAATGATAAGAATTTATAAAGATATATCACAATACATATAGTGAACGAGTGAACAGCAGTGAGTTGAGAAGATAAACAATAAATCTTAAGGGATATTTTTTTTACAATGAACAGTAGGATAAAAGATAAAAAATTTTTCTGTGTGCGTGACTTTATTTTTTGGTATCCTATTCTAAACATATCTATTGCAAGATCTCTTAACACCAGATTACTGATTGCTTGCTATTATACCTTGCATCTGAATCTGCAATTATTCACCTAAAGGTAATATTGTGTAAGTTTTCAGAGGTGATAGCTCCAAGGAAGATAAAGATACCATTATCTACTTTCTCTTGCATCACTAACTTACCTCATGAGTGGCACACATTATTTAATCCCTCTTCTTCAGGTAGCTCAGCTGTAAAATTAGGTGGAAAACTTTAACTGATGGTCCACAGGAATTGTGTGATTAAAGATGGCCAAGCAAATTAAGTGAGACTGAAGTTAAAGGACCCCTGAGACGGGAATGAACTCAGACTAAATACTTCACAAAGTTGTTGAAGGTTCTGTAGCTCTTGAAAAGTTACTGTATTTCTCTTGAAGTTCCATATGTTACTAGGATAAAAAGCACATTAATAATGTCAATTAGTTTTCCTGAAGGATGCTCTATCTACAGGGTTTTTTTTCTTCCTGAGAAGCTCTGGGTCTCTTGCTTTACATATCATGGCAAATCTGAGATAACCAACTCTTGGTGAGTTCTCTGGTGATTTCAGGTTTTCCCTCCTCTTCCCTTCCTTCCCATCCCCTCTTCTAACATTTTCTATAGATTCCTACTGCAAATGCCTTCTCCAGTCACTTTCCCTTTCTCCTTCCCTACACTGTCCTCTTTTTTTCTCTTTATTTACACCTCCTTGTCCTCTTCCTTTGATGTCATTTAACATTTCTGTCTTTATGAAGACATTATGTTTAATGACTATAAAGCTAGAAAATAATAAATTCAAAAGCATGAATATTTTTATAAAGTATAATACATCATCTCTTGCCACAGCTGCCACTAAAGGAAAGGCCCAAGGAAAAAAAGCAAAGAAAAATCAGAGAAAATAGCCCAACAAGATGGAACAAGTTCATTCCATAAGCTTAAAGACAGTAAAATTTAACATCTTATCTGTCTCTTTTTCTAAAAAAACTTATAATTTTATATCTTTATCAGAGATCTCAGATGACCTTTTTGAATTAAACATATCATTTTGGCTGAAAATGTGAATGTGTTATTCTGGCTTTTAATTACTAGAAGTAGACTCCACTAGAGAGACCTAGAGAGTTGCAGCCATGAACAGCTCAGTGCATTCATAAAACTGAGTTAAAAAGGTAATTGTATGTTTAGATTTAACTTTTCACAATATCTCAGCATTTGGAAAGTTTACTTTAACTCTATGTGATCTTTAAGCTGACCACGATAAAGGACACAAAGGGCTTAAAATAGCAGAGGTTTCGAATGAGGGCAGAAAAACATTTTGCTCTAATTAGGGTGTGTGACTTTGCTTTGTTTTGTTGTTTATCACACAGGCTATCTGACTTTATTTACTATTGTTAAACCCTATGCCTCAATGTATCTCCTGACATGGATGGAAAGATATCTATTTAAATGCAACCTCACACATAAATTTCAGTAGAATTTATATCTAGACTGCTATTAATACAGTGTAATAAAACACTTCTCAGAGGCCTGGTCCCTTGGAGGCATCTGTAAGTATTTTGTACAGTAGTATATCCTCATATGATTTCGTGGCTATCAAGTAGTTATTTGAGAGATTTTAAAACAAATGACATCAAAATGATGATTCCAAATTCGATCGGATCTAGAATAAAGGAGGTCAAACGATAAGAAGATATGGGAATGGTATTAATATAAAGGTACTGTCCAGTTAATTGTTTGACTCCTCAATTTGAATGACAAAGACATTGTACATCTGTTTAGGGCCTAAAATAATCTTATTGGAAAATATTTTAGAAACAAATATTTCTGAGTGAGTTTTAGTAGATCACATAATAACAACATTTGATTATTAGTAACTTGCTATATTTTTCTGACTTAATTTATTGTGGATGAATCAAGCATTTTCCGTGTTATTAATTACAAAAATGACCATTTACTCAGCCTTTTACCTTGAATGCTTTTACCTTGAATTTTCTCTCTCTTCAATCCATCATTTTCATATTAAGTGAAACCATAATTAACTAGTTTTAATATTCCTTTAATCAATTTCTCTTCATTTTCTTTTCTTTGAAGTTCTTCTAGTTAGTGACATTTTTGTGGCTGTTTTAGTGCTTACCTCTTTCTCTGTGACTGTCAATGCTGAGGTTTTGCATACAGAATCCTTCTGATTGTGTATTATCAAGCCAAGTGTCCTAGAACCAATTTCAATTTCCCGCTTGCTCTCTTTATTGCATGTCCTATGGACATAGCAAACATTTGATGTTTTGTTTTATGCATTTTTCCCAAAGGACCTCAAAATACAAATAGCTTTTGAGAATCTTTTTTGCCTTCCTTTGAAGAGCTAGCAAAGGCTTGGCTTATTGAATCTAAGCCATCACAAAAGAAATCTAGATTAGTGGCAATATATGAGCTCCAGAAGAGCCCTCTTCCTTTATCAAGAAGCTTCATTTAATCAAAAGTCAAGAAAATTTCTATATATGCTAATGTTTAACAAATGCATACAGTGGGAATTTTGGTCCCTTTCCTGGGGAAAATTATTGGTTGAATAAAACTATTTCTGACCAAGCATGCACCTAAGAGAGCAGGGAAGTTCAAGTGTGCATCCATTCCACTTGAAAGCTCCCAGCAAAGTTGCCTTGTCCTTTTACCATGTGTTAATATTCCGCATTTCCCTTATCAAAAATATTTGCTGTTCATAGAAAATGGTACCACTAATCAACAAATGCTTTCAACTGTGAACCAGAGACCCTCCCTGTATTACTCTGCCCCCTTTAGTTCCATAGTATAACAATCATCCTATTCAATAAATTAAATAGTATGTCTTAACTAGTTTTCTGTTATCTCTCTAGTGCATTCCTCTGTCAATATTCAGCACCATTGTTTCTAACCTTAATTTTTACAAAAATGTCTTAACTGGTACTTGTTCTCTAGACTCCCCACCCTTAGCTCATGCTGCAAGCAACAAAGGTTTATAGTCTAAATGTAAACTCCGTATTTCTTATGTTAAAAGCAGTCAAACCACCATTGTTAATTTAATATTCATATTTTGGCATATTAAATTTCCATGTGAACTCTAGTTTTCTCTTTAAGCTTATTTTATGTTCTTCTAGCCATCACTGAAACTCAGCATTTTTTTTTCTTTTCTTAGAAAGTGTTGCATGCTTTCCTATTGGCCTTAATTTTCATTCTGTTGCTATGATACAATTCTCCAGATATAAGCAATGTCGAAGAAGGAATAATTTTAGCTCAAAATTCCTAGTTACAATATATCATAACAGGGAAGTCAAGGTGTGGTATGCGACAATAGTCTCTATTCTATCAATTATATTTTAAATAAACACTCCCTTTATATATATTTAAATAAACACAGTAGCCAGGCAAGAAGTATAGGTAGGACAACCAGACAAGAAGTAGAGGTGGTTCATTGAGAACAGTAGAATTCTGGGAAGAGAAAAGGTTGATCCGCATTCCTGGCCCAGCCACAGAAGAAGCAAGATGTGACTGCCTCGCCTAAGAAGGTACCGAGCCACGTGGCTAACATAGACAAGAATAATGGGATAATGTAAATTATAAGAGTTAATAAGAAGCCTGAGCTAATGGGCCAGTCAGTCTATAACTAATGTAAACCTCTATGTGATTTCTTTGGGACTTAACGACTATGGAAACTGGGAAGGACAGAAACCTCAGGACAACAAAAGTGTCAGGAACTAAAATCAGCTGGTCACATCATGTCCCTACTCAAGAGAAAAGTTACATGAATGCATGCACACTTACTGACCTGCTGACTTGAATGGGCCAAAACCTGAGAAATAGTGTCCTATGGCTGGAAAGGTCTTCCCACACTAATTAATTTCTCAAAATACTCCTTCACACACATGTCCAGAGTCAATATGATCTAGACAAAACCACAATGAGACATTCTTCCCAGAGTACTTTACATTGTGTTAAATTGACAAATTTCACCATCATACTACTTAAGCATTTCCATGTAGGCTATCTTCAATATTGAAAATTGTGTCTCCCCAAGAGCACATACTCTTAGCCGTTTGCTGACACTCACATATTTCAATTGCAAAAGTGTTCATTAATGATACATATTTTTAAAAACCCATTTTAATAAGACACTTTCCATAGTCATACTTTGTAAATTATGTTCTCTACTACTCCATTTCAACACTGTTGTTTGTGTTTGATTTTTTTTATTAGTAAGTATGTTTGGAACTAGTATTTGTCCACATTTTCTTTTCATGTTCATTCACTGGATTATAGGATCCATGTACTAATGTCTTACTCACAGTTGAAAATTTATAGTCATATAATAAATGTTTGTAAATAATTTAAATGATTGAAGGTCTGTTTTATTGTAATATGTAAGAAGGTATGAGTAGAATACTTTGACAAAATTTAAAACTGAAAAGGTTATTTATGGTATATCATCAAATAAGATTTTCATTAGTATAATTTGCATAAAAATAATCCAACACAGCATAAAAGAACATTTTACAACTTAGTTACAATAACCCTTATTTTAAATGGAATTATTTGTAGTGTTTTCAATTCCCCAAAAAAATTAATCTTAGTCTAGGTGGTTTCAAATGTTTACAGGTATTCTCTGAAGATGACTCAAATGTTTCTTGGTGAACTTCATAGTTAATATACAGAGAAAGAAACCTCAGGGATTAAAATAAATAGGCCAATCTTGCTTTTGTTTGCTAATCTGTCCAAGCTGCTCTCTATTACCATGCTCTTTGGACTCCATTGTAAACTATGATTATTACTAGAAAATACAGCACTCAGCGTTAGTGAAAATTTACATCTGTGTTATTTCCTATATCCACAAAACTATAAAGTCTTCATGTTTATCCTCAGTATACTGTGGTTTGCTTGGCTTATATAGTTTCATTTTGTTTTGATTTATCTTATTTTATTTCCCGATTTAAAACAGAGACTTGTAATGTAGCTGGGACTTACCCTGTACTCATTGCATTGCCCAAGCTGACATTAAACTCTTGACATCCCTCCTGTCCCAGCTTCCCAAGCACTAGAATTTCAAGTGTCTTTCACTTTGTCCTGCTATGAACTTAATTTTACATACTCTGTCACTTTCCTTCTTCAGTATGGCTTGGGCAAAGTTCTTTTTCTAAAAGGCAGAAAGGATGCAAAGTTCAAATGTTTTCAGATATAAAAAAGATGTATTTTGCAATCTGATCATACTTGACATTGCTAATTCATTGAGTTCTGATATGATAATATACATCCATGAAAACTTTACTTTAAAAATAAAGTGGTTACAACAGTTGACATTTGCCACCACAACATATATAAAGATGCCACTCATTTGACCACTAGAACTTCTGCTAAATCTTGTAACTACTGCTTGTTTAATAATATCATTCAGGAGATAATAGCAAGTAAAGTTATATTCAAAGGAAGTGTATGTGCTCCTTTCATATCTCAAGTAAAAATTTGCTACTCTTTTGAAGAAACCTGAAGGATAAAATACTGCTGCTATTTTTAGTGTGTGGACATATTACAAAAGAGCAGAAGCAGAGGAAAATTGTGGCAGAAAAGATGAAAGAAGCCTTCATCAAACAGTAAGTAGTCACTAGAGGCACTTAACTAGAGTGCTCTGGAAGTTATCCTCCTCAGATGTAGTCATTGGCAAATTGGAGGCTACCAAGGGCAACTTTGCTAGACCTTGCTTCAAGATACATTTTTAAACTGGAATTGTAACTCAGTGGTAGAGTCCTAGATCCTGGATTCAACTCCAGCACAAAGATGAACAAGCACACAAACAGGAAAATAATATTAAATACATACATATATAAAATATATTATATATGTATGTAGTATAAATGCATACATATTATACATATATAGTATATATTATATACATACACACAAATGCTTAGGCTTGAGGATCATTATGAATTGTTATAAAAATGTTGGTTGAAAGAATTACTGAACCACAGTAAATTAAATTTTTTATAGGACATTTTAATACCCAAGCTGACGTCACTCAGTGCTGCAATTTACATAGAGTAAAGCATGGGGGCTAATCATTTTAATCATTTTTAAGAAAATATGACTCAAATTAAACTATCAAAAACTTTACTATTTCTATTAAACTCTGAAACTTTAGATAAAAGTTTATTGGAAATTACACTACTGAATTTCATTTTATTTAGTGTTTTTTTTTCACCAAATAATTTACCTGGATTTGTAACTTTTTTATTAAGAAGATTTTTCAAATACAATCTTTTCTCTTTTTACAATGCTATCTCTGTTACTGCTCCTTCCCCTCCTCCTACCTCACACTTCTCCCTACACCCCCCATACACTCCTTAGAAAGGATAAGGATTCCCATGGGAAGTCAACAAAGTCTGACACTTCACTTTGAGGCAAGCCCAAGGCCCTCCCCCTTATACCTAGGCTGAGCAAGGTATCCCTCCAAAGAGAATGGGCTCCTAGATGCCAGTTCAAGCACTAGGGATAAATCCTGGTCCCATTCCAGGGGCCCCACAGGCCACCCAATTCTCACAACTGTCCCCCACATTCAGTGGATATAATTTGGTCCTATGCAGGTTTTGCAGCATCAGTCCAAAGTCAGTGAGCTTGTACTAGCTCAGGTCAGCTGTTTTTGTGGGTATCACCAGTATAGATTGACCCATTTGCTTGTATTGTCACTCCTACCTCCCTTGGACTGGTCTCAGGTAGCTCAGCCCAGTACCATTTTACCCTTTCCAGAAAGGCTAAAATAAATTAAAAAAAAAACACTTAGGATACTTTATGCTAGGAAGATGTTGAGTAAGGGGAACACTTCTCCATTGCTTCTGGGAGTAGAAACTTGTACAGCAACTTTGGAAATCAGTATGGCAATTTCTTAGAAAATTGGGAATCAATCTACCTCAGGACCCAGTAATACCATTCTTGAGCATAATATGCAAAGGATGCACACTCATACCACAACTTTTAAATGTTTATTTAGAGTTTATTTCAAGAAAATTTCATGACTTTTTTCATTTTTTTGCTGAAATAGTGTTGAGAAGATACTGCGTTATATACTTTCCTGTATGAATTTTTGAAGTCATGCTTGGTTTTTGTATGGTTCTTGGTAAAGGGGATTTCTTATCTTATACCGTAAAGTAGACTGAGAAATGAATTTACCTTACAAAAAACTGCTGCTTTTGGAGACTGTCTCAGGAGTGAATCTAAAGGTAATATTGTGCCCATGCTTTAGAACAGTGGTTCTCTACTTTCCCTATGCAATTCCTCATTAATACTTATTAGTACAGTTCCTCATGTTGTGGTGACACCCAAACATAACTATATTAGTGTTGCTACTTCATAACTGTAATTTTGCTACTGTTATGAATCCTATTGTAAGTAGTTTTGGAGGTAGAGGTTTGCCAAAGTGGTGGCAATCCACAGACTGAAAGTCCTTGCTTTAGATCCTCTCAGGAGATGTCTGCTCCAAAGGGAGCTGTGTAGTTTTAAAATCAAGGTAGCTTCAGAGTCAGGGAACCTGATAGTACAGGGTTGATTGGCAGAGGGAAATCAGGGATGTAACTGATCCTCTAACTCGGGTCTAGAGCCATGGATGTAGAAGAGGAAAGAAAGGAATCACAGGAAATGGTACTAAGGAAGGTAACCCAGATTCAGAAAGACAGGTACCATGTACTCCTCTTCATATGTGAAACTTAGTAGTAAACATTTGAATATGCAAACCCCACTGGGAGTAAACATGCATCAACATTAGGAAAGTAGCAAGGAGCCATGCTACTGGGAACAGAAAGCTTCAATTAAAGGGGGTAGGGAAGACAATAGAACAATATGGAAGGGAGGAGAGTCAAGAAGATGAATGGGAAACAGAAGGGGGGAAATCAACCAAAATGAAATTTGCATTAGAAGTACATATGGGAACCTATTATTTTGCAAACTAATTATTTTTTTGTAGTCTGTATTGTTTTTAGGATTTGTCTTCTCCAGAAATATGTACTGCTGGTATTTTGCCATTCTTACTCGGAGGTGTGATATCCTCCAACCTGTGTATTCCTGTTGTGTACTCCGTTCATCTGATAGACTGGGCAGACTTTATCTGATTTCAGGCTTCTTGGAGCACTCTCTCCCTTTCTCAACCGCCATGATTGTTTTTCAATTGAATTTTCTTTTATCTTGTTTTTTCAATTAGAGTATACTTAAAATGTCTGTTAATAATGAAAATGATGAGCTGTTAATTAAAGAAGAACTAAAGTGATACAGCTTCATACCCTTTAGAACTATTGTTACTGTCTGGAAACCTGGAACAAGTCGCATTGGGAGAGTGCATAATTCCTGTGCAACACTTTGGAGAATGGAAACTAAAGCAAGTATACAAAACAAATATGGGAGGTTCTTGAAAAGCTGAGTCTGTATGGCTATATATGTAACCCAACAGTTTCAATGCTCTCACAAGACCATGTTCATGTGTATGCATGTCTCCTTGTATGTAGGTATGTATGTGCTGGTATATATGCATGTGTAGGTGCATAGATGTAGGGGCTGGAGAACAAGCTTGGATGCTATATTTTAGGTATCGGCCACACTATTTATTTGAATTTCTTTCTTTCTTTCTTTCTTTCTTTCTTTCTTTCTTTCTTTCTT
>LOEQ01006610.1:0-13373 GCA_001685075.1 Bramus lutescens | reverse complement strand
TACGTGGAGTTTGTTAACCACGTTGGAGCGCCATTCTGTAGTAATAGGGGGAGCTGGGCTGGACGAAAGCAGGCCCGCTCCCCCTATTACTACAGTGTAACTTGAAGCCTGAGTGGTGAACGGGAGGTTATGACTTACACTGAATTGTCAGAACTTGGAGGGTGGATAACCCAGAGACCTAGGGTAAAGCTAAACCCAACTGGCCAAAGAGAGATGGGGAAGAGGGAGGGAGGGAGGGAGAGAGAGAGAGAGAGAGAGAGAGAGAGAAGACCATCTAGAGGAGGGGAAAATATATTGATGATACTATCTCATCTAAAGGAGGAATTTCAGAAGAGCCATGTCTAAAGACTTTTTACCATTCCACTCCCTCTTTTCTTCTTATTTACTTAAAGAGAAAGAAGAGGGGTAAAATAAAGAGGGTAAGGCAGGGATTTTATATTCAAGATCTCTTTCAACCCTTGAAGTTAAACACACTGTTTGCTCAAGACTTCTAGAAGGGCATAGAGTTAAAAAATTAGCTGAATGAATCACACATGGGAAAACTGTGTTCTGACTAAAATGCCAGTTCTAAAACATAAATTCAATGCAATGCAATTTAAAGTAATGATGGAAGAAAATAAAATCATTTCAAACTGAAACTGCCATATTCTACTGATTAAAACAGAACACAAGGTCACTAAAACTCATGAGCTTGTTGCTTTTGTAAAGAACTTTTAGATATAAATACCCATTTAAATATAATAGATATCTGACTATTAAAGATCATTGTGTGTTGACCCTGTTCAGGCAGGAAAGTAACACAAGCCCTCTTCAGGTCACGAAACAGGAATGCACAGATTCTTCCTGTATTCTGAAATTTTGTTTACTTGAAGGCAAGAAAGATTTAAAGGAAATGCAAACTGGATTGTAAAAAAAACTAAATAAACATTAATAAAATTTTCAAATAAACATGGAAAATAAACATATGAACAGATAAATAACTGAAAAAACACACTTTCCAATCATTCTTTTAAAATAAAGTTTAAGCTATTTGCTTAGTGTACATGAAGTTTACATGAAAGTATTAATATTTTGGTGGATTTAGTGGCTGAATTAACTGTTTATGACTAAAAGAATATTTTCAAGCAACTCCATAAACTTTATTAGGTCAAAAGTCTGCATTTAAACTCTTACATTTATAACATAAAGTCCCTCTTCAACTCTAAGACTTTGGATTATTTTCTCCTCTTATATGTTTACATTTCTTTGTTCAATTATTCCTGCACATGAGTTCAGAAAATCCAGTTTTGTTAAAATGTCTTAATTGTATTTTTTTCTGTCCAGGTACAAAGCTTTGAGGCACATGATTCTAATTTCCCTTCATGTTTTGTTAATGTATCTTCCTTTGCTGTTGAGCATTAAAGACCTGGAGTCTCTTGCTTCAGTTTGTAGCACTTAAGCACATCCCTGCTTCAGTAATGACAGTTTTATGTATAATTGCTAAAGTTCAGAGATGATTCTCTTTAAAGATTATGTACTTTGTTTTGCATCTCTTAATGTTTTCAAAACAAACAAACAAATAAAAATTCCCAGATAAACCAAACAGGCAGAAAATATTAAATACAGGACAATTAGATTTAGATTCTTTGTTGAAAAAAGCAGTCAGTCATGGGTTTTTTGCTTTGTAGGCTAAATAAAAAGTGCCATAATCAGATAAAGTAAAAATCAGAGTCCCAAGTATTCTAATATTTTCTGAGAATTTTCAGAATTGAAGCATCCACCTGATATCACACAGTAAACAGAAGTGTACAGCAGATCTTTTTTCTCTTAAATTGGTAAAGCTTCTGTTAAAGAATTGACGTTGGACATACAATAATAATGAAAATCAGGAATTATGACCCATAAGAATAATTTACTAGTATTTTTTATCAAAAGCTACCATAATATGTAAAGTTTTTAGCTAATTTGATATATAAAGCAAAATATATGCATATTTATATCAATATCAAACAGTAATACTTCAATAATAGCAATAAATGCATATGCACATATGTGTTATTAGCTGTGGCTTAGTAAAAAGAGTGTTAGAGGAATGGTGTTTAAAGTTATCCATTTAAATCGAATGTGATATTAAACACAGAACATAGTTGATCTGAATGTCAGATACAATATCAAAGAGAAGAATCACAACCCTTTAGATTTAATTTTACATGAAGGTAAAGTTAAAAGAAATAATACAAAGAAAATTAAGAATGAAATTTATTATTTTTTCCTTGAGCATTCCTTTTACCTTTATCATGTTCTGGTTTGATCGTTGTTTATTTAACCAAGAGTACAAGTCGGAGAGTAATGATTTCAAAAACCTACAGTTGCATATTATATTTTATTTTGTTGCTTCAGGGATGGAACTTAGGGCCTCAAACACAATACACAAGTTCTCTGTCACTGATCTCCACCCCAGTCCCCTGTCCTTTAGCATGTAATTTGGGATTTTTATTGTTATTGTTTGTTTATATTTATCTCTGTACTTCATGCAAGAGATTATTCATGTCAGATAAAGCTATATTAGCATTCATATTGAAGAATGGACACACATACACACACACAAAGGGAGACTGAAATCAAAGGGCTGGTAAGGCCGCTGTCAGTAAAATGCTTGCCACAAAAATGTGAGGATCTGAGTCTTATGCCAAACTCACAAGTTAAAATCCATGCTTGAGGAAACACATTTGTAATCTCAATGATTGGGTAGTGCAGGCACATCCCCGAACTCATTGGCCAGATGGTCTAGCAGCATTGGCAAACCCAGGTCACAATGGGAGACCTTGCTCTAAAATATGAACCTTTCCTAGGGAACAACACATCAGACTGACCTGTGGCGCGCTCTCTCTCTCTCTCTCTCTCTCTCTCTCTCTCACACACACACACACACACACAGAGAGAGAGGGAGACATACTCTACACATAAAAGAGTATAATTTAAAAAAGTCATCAATAAGTTATTTAATCAGACTATCTTTACAGCTACACTTCAGGCAATACTAATCAACTTTAAGTATTTTAATAATAAACTAACTATATACTTGACCTCACTTTTACAGTTGGAGGTTAGAAGTTGTAATATTGAGAATTTGAGTTTAGACTGGCTATATTGTTTTCCTGGTAGAGTCTATTTCTTTCACCCTAAATAGAGAAACAATAGACCAAAGAAATTATACCATCTGAGTCTGATTTGGTCAATGGGTGAATTTCTTGAGAGTGGCCAACAGAATCATGGGTAATGGGTTATTTACACTAAGCTGGATGACTTGGGCAATTGAATCATCATACTGCTGCACAGCATAGAGTGAGCACATGAAAGCTGCATTTCTGGAGTTCCTGTGTGTATTTTAGGCAACTACAACCATGGAACACACACACACACTCACACCCAATTGTTTTCTACATAAATATCTTTGGGAAGAGCTATTGTCAACTTTGTGAGCTTCATGAGCCTTCTCTGCCTCCTCTGTAACACCATGAATTTCACTCTGGATTAAAAAAAAAGTACAGCTTTACATCAGAGACCAAAATATTATTTTTTTCATCTTTTGTATATTGAAATGAACTAAAGCCAAACATAATGAAGGATGGCTGTCATCATGTCATTATGTCTCCAGTGAGAGAGAAAATCATAAAATCAAGACTGACATTGACTACACTGAAATATTGTCTGAAAACAAGACAAAAAGAAGGATGGGGAGAGACAAGGCTAAGCAAGAGGGTTTCAATCTATGTGAAGACTTGTGCATCTCTTTCACAATGCTGCAGTGCAGTTCTGACATGCAGAACATGATTACCTTCTTGCAATGATTAAACACAAAGTGCTACAACATGAGGTCACCTTCCACTTTAGGGCTAACATAATTCAATCTATGTCATAAAGGCACAGGGAATAGCTGTTACATGCACATATATGTATAATATATTACGTGTTCACATTACATATAATTATATACCCAAAGTTTGCATAAACACACAACTATGTGCATATAAATCTCGAGTGAAAAAACCATGTTGTCTATCTTCCAAACGGTGTGGCTATGGGTGCTTGGACCATAGGAACTGTATGACTCATGGAAGCCTGAAGGTTACTGTACCACATAACTCCTTTAGCATCCTGACACAAAACATAATTTTTCCAAATACAATTTTCTGAGTACGTTTTGATTTTCTATGTAGTCAGCACTTGTGCCTCAGGATAATTTAAATGAGACTTAAAGTCCTTGTCCAATACTGGCACACATAGAATGTAACTAGAAAGTGATGTTATAATTAATTTAATCAAACAGATTAGATAATAACTAATAGAAAAAATAGGAATTAATGTCATTTCCAAAAATTCTATAAAAGCCCTGCAGTAAGAGACTAATTACATCTGAATCATCATGGATGGGATGTGAAAAAGGGACATTAGGGACATGAAAAAGACTGGGATGATAATGTGAAGCAATGGGGTGTTGAAACAGCTCTGAACTCTATGTTTGAAGGATCATGGAAGGAACCTCAGGAAAACCTGTCTCATATGCAAGGGTGATGGTGACATTAAGAGGGCCATCATCTCAAAAATCAGGCTTGAGTAACAAGACACCAGTCAGCAGTTTTCTGATCACCACAAATACCTAGGACAGGAAGGCATATGAGATTCAACTTTCTCATCTGGAATATGAAACCCTTGGGCCAGATCAAAGATAGTCACTTGCAATGCCCAGCACGATATAGAGTATCTGTTTAACATTCGCCTGCAAAATAGGACTTCTCATCTGTCTAAGGTCCTGATTCTTGAAGACCTCGAGAGCTTTGGTTTTAGATATCTCTCTAAGAGACTGGGATAAGAATCTGTGATTTGGGGATATGACAGCTGTGGGCACATTCATCCCAGGGTTATATGATTTACTCCGGCAAGTCAGGAAATGCTGTGGCCTTTCTTCATCTACTGCTCAAATTACCTTCATCATTTGGCATTATCATGGTGCACTGAACCCTGAAGTAAGTAAAGTTTGCCTCTCCACTGCCCCTGTTAATTAGAGCCTTGGTTTACTCATTTATCCTAGGAAGAGTTCTGTGTTGGAAAAATGCCAGTGAAGCCCTTTCCACAGAGTGATGATTAATGCCAGACCTATAGGTCTTGTAATTTCTGACTTAGGCATCACTTTATCTATCTGCTTATCACAGAAAGAAGGGAGATTTTCTCTTTGCTATATCACTGGCTTCTTTTCCAAACTCTATTTTTCAGAGTCAGAAAGGAGAAAATGTAATATAATAAAGTATTCTGTGGATATATTGAAATATATAACACATTTGAACTCTCAGGAAGAAGAAAAACATGTTGGCAAACTCAGAATTAAATAGAAATTTGAAAAGAATTTGAAAACTAAAGATCTGTTTACAGGTAAGGGCCCAGAAAACTATGACCTGCCAGCCAGTTAGGTCCCACTGGCTACTTTGTTAATGCATTTTTATTGGAATATAGAAACCCAAAAGTGTTTCTATCATGTCTTTGGTACTGCAATGATAGATTTCTTAGCTGCAGATTATTCCCTAATTGCAAATATTTACTGGCTATCCCTTTTAAGAACATGTTAACCAATCCTACAGTAAGCTTTCTTTTGCACTTGTTATACTTTGTTGCAGGAAGCTGTGCATAGCATATATTTGTAGTAAATATGAGAACTGTATTTGGTCTCTTACTCTGCAAGCAAACAGTAAGACTGAAGTGAATGTGAGAGAGATGTCATTGGTAAATGTGTTTGGGCTGCAAACAGCAATACTGAGATAACTAGAATATTGAGCAAAAACATTATAGGCAAATAAAAAAGGGTGATCTACAAAGAAAGCTCAGCAATTTTTGCGACTCTATAGCTATAAAATCTGTCTCCAACCTCAAGGCAATGCATTGTAACTTCTTTATAAGAATCAGAGGTCTTCAAATATCCATTGCGATGACCTCAGGAAACTAAAGCATAAGCATCCTCAGAAGGTGATAAATGGCTTCTAACAAAATTCCAAATGATCTGGAAGATCATACAATACCCTAAATCAATAGCAAATGTATGCTTTGTTTTTCACTACCCAGTAGAACAGAGATGGTGATTTATTTGGTATAGTCATAACATCCTGCACATTTTCTGATGATATTTCCTGCTGATTTTATGAGAGCTGTTTTCAGAAAAAGCTTTGTCAACATATTCATAAACCTTTTTATTAATCTACACATTTCAAAATACATTTGCACATTTCCCAGATATGCTGAGTTTTCCTCTTCATCAGTTTCAATGTGATATAAGGTACCTCTCTTGATGATTCTCTTCCTACCAATCCCCAGACACATTTAGAATTTAAAGTCAATGCTACTTCATTCATTTTTCATAAGACCATAGCAAAGAAAGGACACAGAATGTCCAGCTTGCTTTGACACTCAGGGTTATAGTGGGAAATGTGCTGATACAATCAAATAAACTAAATTTGAGTTAACAACAGGATAAGAAATTTCCCTCAAATCTTGTGAATTTCATCTCTGCAGAGCTGATTTTATTCTGGGTGAATGCATAGTATTGCTCAGCCTAGTGAGAACAAACAGTAAAGCACTGGATAAAGAAAAGGAATGTGGGGAAGTAAACTGTACAAAATAAGACACCAATTTGAATTTTTAAATGATATTATTGTGAACAGACCTATAGAAATATTTCTTCTACTAGTAATGAGAAAACACACAAGATGAGGAACAGGTGAGATGCCATGCATGGAACAACTTTAGGTATTTGTGATTATAAAATTATCTTTAAAAACTATGGATTTTAACATCTTTATAATAATCCGAGGTTGTCAAATAATAATCTGATCTCAAGGAGTACATTTGTATGAGAGACGTTACATGCATTTACAGAAGAGTACTTCCTTCTCACTTGTGTAATTTGGCTTGATTTTAATGCAAACACTAATCGACTGTTCTTATGTGTGACCTCAGTTCTACTTATTTTACAGCTGCAGCTTCCCCTCAATCTTAGTGCCTGGCCTCCTTTACCTTAGTCCCCAGGGAAAGGTGAGTGCACTATCTGCCCATTCGACAGCCCCACATTGCAGGACAATCAGATCCGCAGCTCCATGACACAGACATAATAAGGAGTCAAGTCAAACCAGGAACTCTATTTATTACGGTGAGCATCAGCTTATATAGGTTAAGTGACATCGTGTGATGTGGGGGTATCTCCAGCCAATGAGAGACAACCAAACCCTCCCTCTGGATGGAAGGGTGTCTACCTAGATTTTTCTGTCTCATCCCCCCCTCAGTAGCTTTGAGACTATTCTTCAAACTCAAGCCAGGCTTTCCTTTGTCCTACAGGTCATGAGGTACAGGCTCTGACATAATTCTGGACCAACACCTTAGTACATTGCTGCTAGGAGATACTATCACTGTTAAGAGCCAGGAAAAACGCTTGGAACTTGATTTCTGCATCAATGGACCCTATTAGGAAGTCTTTACATGAGCAGAAACACTATTATTCCAGACTTTAAAATTGCTGAAAGTGAGTCTTTCACTGCCTTTTAATTATCCTTTATTCCTGTTTCCCTCTTAACTTTTGTGAGATATTTGTTGTTTCAGACTCCTATTTGAACCCTCGCTTTCTTTTCTAGGGATTGGGTAATTGGTGATGCTGTGGATTACCTAATTTATTACCTATTCTCTATGTCTTGCTCTGCCTCAGGGCGACTTGCAGGATAATAAACAAGTTACAAAGCACCTGACAAAATAAAATACAATAAGATAAAGAAAAAAATGGTATCAAAGTTTGACAGTGTAACTCAACAAAAGGAAGACTCCCAAGAGCAGGCAAAAGAATCAGAGACTCCCTCATTTTCTCACACTCAGGAGTCCCATAAAATATTAAGCTAAAAGTTAAAACATATGCAGAGGTCCCACTGGAGAATTGTGAAGACCCTGTGAGTGCTGCTTTAGTATCTTTTGGTAGCCTACAAAGTACCATCCCACAGCAAAGAGATTAGGGATAAAGGCTTCTTGTAGGTACAAGCTCAAATTCTGCATGTTCAATGAGTTATGTGGACATTGTCCTCATCAGTAGGGACACACTGTCCATTTGTGGAGGGCATCCATTGTTTTAGAAACAGCCTGGGTTGTTTGGGGATTTCTATGGAAACTCATAGGCCAACATCTCAATAATTGAATACAAGCCAGCCCCACCACTGGAAGTCTATTTGGTGAAGAGACATAGAAAATTGAGACTCTATCTCTCCCATTATTAGGAGAATTTATTGGGATCATCTTCATGTATTGTAGGAAGTTTCCACTCTGCTACGTTTTAATATCGTCCCACAAATGTCCCTCAATCCAAACTATCTCTCCCTTTACATTAAATTCGTCCCCCTCTCACCTGATCCTCTCAATCCTGTTTCCATCTGCCCCAGTACACCCAAATAATCTATTTCATACCCCCCCTCACTAAGGGGCAGAAGGAAAGAGAATACAAGAGTATCAACTCATTCCCTTCTTGATTATATGGAGAAGTCTACATGAAGCAAAGAAGTGTAAGGGTTCAATGATTACTGAAGAAAGACCCCAGACACCAATAGTATACAAGCACAAAGAGCATTTATACAGAAGAAATAGCCAGCAAGCAGGGGTCAATCATCCCCACAAAATGGTGACGACAACCCAGAATAAAGGTGGACAGGTCTTTTTAATGAGAGGAAGCTTGGGTAATTCTAATTATCTCTGTTTCTGTTTGACAGTAAGGGAGAAGTTATATGAGGTTCAGATTGCTTTAATGGAGCTGATTGCAAGACTAGCTTTAGTCATACATGATCAGTAACTGCTCTATCCTGTAACTCTAAGAACTTTTGCCTTAGAGGCTCAGGTTTTAAAACTGTTTAGCTGATTGGTCAAACATGGCTAGAGGAATTTCTTGATTTTGGATTTAGGTCATTACCCATAAGGAGTTGCCCGTGTCTAAAGTGGGGTCGTATTTCAGCCCTTTTTAGAAAGTGTACTGGCGTGTCTTCCTTGTCAATTGAATAGCCAAATGAATAAATTAATAATGTTTCCTGAGAAAAATGGTAAAAACTTCTGAGGTATATTCATCAATATTTCTCTCTATAAGGATTACTAATTTATATGACCCCAAGTCTATAGAGTATTGCGTCGTAGGGAAGCTGGAGGCGTGACAGTCTCTCTCAAGACAAATTGAAGAAGATGAATAATTAAATACTCCCCAAAGAATGAGTTACTCTGAAAATTCTTTCCTAAAGTAGGTACTCTTACACAAAAAAGGGAAAAAATCTTGGGGGAGATATTTGATACCTCATATGTTCACCTGAGAATGATTCTGATAAACGTTATATTCTTTAGTAGAAATTGACAGGAGTGTATTATTTGATATGATTTGATAATAAGATACTATCTCTTTACTCAGTATTTTGGACTTTTTGGAACCTTGCTGGATGTGAAGTCACATTCTTTCAATTACTAACTGTAATTTGAGATACCTTGCCTAATTTAAATCTTTCATTCAGTTCATGTTTTCAAGCTTACATATTGAAAATAATTAAGTAATTCTATCTAAAGTTATCATTAAAAACAGGTAAATGTGTGTAAAAGTATTAAAATTAAAATTTTGTTAAGTACCATTTAGTAGAACATTTTCATTTTACATTTTCTGTAGTATCTTCGACTTTAATAAGAATTATTCTCTTCTAACAATACATTAAAGTTTAGAGACATGCTTATATAATCATAAAAAAGTCTGAGAATTAATTGATCATTCTGTATTTCCAAGTCATAATTTTCATCGTATTGGAGACATAGTTATTTATAATTCTTTCATATCAATTAATTTCTAGAATTATGCTAATCCAAATAAGATTAACATCTGTTTCTACTAGATCCTGAAGAAGTCCATGGACATCTAAATTTCCATACTTAACAAGATCCTTTTATAACCATTATTTGTATTAAAGACTGAAATGTACACCTAGATCACAAGCCCATTCTCAGTGTGGAGCTTAGTTGGCCCAGCATTTCCTTTCTTTAGTTTCTTCTTCTCCACTCAAAGATTTGCCAGAAAATGACATTAGACTCAATAATACACTTCTCTGTTAGAATCAGTGTTGCTGTGAAGTATTTTGTATCTTCCCCATAATGTCATTTGATTTAAAAAGTTTTGAATTTATAACCCATTTTTATTATGTTAGTGTGTATTAATTTTAATAATTATAAGAATTCAGTAAGTTTAAGGTTTACTCTTCATGTATGTATCTATGGTCATTTCGCTAATACAAGACACTGATAGTGGACATGAAGAAACACATCTCTAATTCCAGTACTGGAAAATTGGAAACACAAAGGTCAAGATTCTATGTCTATTATTCCTAAAGAGAAAATTTTGAGATCAGTGGGACCTCATGAGACCAAACCCCAACTCTTTTCCTCACTAGAAAATAAAAAGCAGAAATAAATTAGAGTGAAAACAAAGGAGGAACTTTAATGAGTAGTATCTTTAATTAACTATTTCTTTAGTAAGAAACTCACCATCTAAACTAATGAAAATAAAAAATAATGATTCTGTCATTTGTTTGATGTATATACACGTGGAAAGATGCTAATTTCAAAGTACATAGCTTTTTTTATTATTCATAGAACCAAAGCAATTATTACTATAAAACTGGTATAACATGTATCAAAACTTTCAGAAAGACAAGCAAAACTCAGAGAAAATAAGAGAAGACCACAGACAGGAATTGACCATAGTTTGAAATGGATCCATGCTCAAAATGTGTTATAGACTATTCTAACATTCTAAATCAACTACAAAACTCAACTGTACTCTTGCATAAGGGCAAGAACCTTCATGAGAACCTTATTTAATTCAAATGGATGGGAGTTTTCACCCATGGGATCTTGATTAAGGATCACTGTTATGTGTTCATGTGAATGGTTGCAGACAGGAATAAAGAGAGAATAGCTTTGTGTCATAGAAGGAGAGGAGAAATTGTTCTTATGAGAAATATTTGATGCTCAGACCAGTTTCTTCTAACTTAGGGAGTGAAAACTGAACAACTCTAGAAGAGGCACTAAAACCTCTTCTTCAGTGCAATATTTGATATTAATGCTATTATATGAATAAATTTCCAGGAAAAGAGTTTGTTTATAGCTCAAATTTGCTGAAAGTGTTAGCAAATAAGTTATCATAAAGGATACTATATGTTTCATATAACTTTGTAGTATCCCTAAAATGAAGTTAAGCATATTAACCTTTTTCATTTTAATTTGTAAAATTATTTATTAGACTGGCTTACAAAATATGGTCTGAATAGTCTAGATAATTTCCTGGCTGTCTTCATACTGACTGGGAAGACTGGGAGCTCTACTCCACTGGGGTACGTAACTTTGGTCATCTATAACTTTTGCCACAGCTTGTGTTTTGTATTTCTACTAGCTGTTTTCACATTTCTTCTCACATATCTCCTTTCTCCATTTTTTTATGTGCTCATATTGACAGCTGAAGTGTAGGTCATTCACAAGCAAAGCTGTCAACAAATGCAACTCACAAATGCTTATATTCCAATAGCAGCTATTGTTTGGCTTGTAAGCACGTTATTTAACTAGTTTAAGCATATTTGATTTGGTTTGAGGTTTATTCACTCTGGTTAATTGCCAAGGTAACATCAAAAACACAAGATCAAGACTTTGTTGACTTCCACATGGGAAGCCTTAACCTTTCTGAATAGTTGATGGGGGCTTGGGAAAAGTGAGGGGGATCAGGAGGAGGGGATGGAGGCTAGAACTGTGGTTGGTATGAAAAATGAAAAAAAAACTTTTAAATAAAAATTTAAAAATAAACTTCACAGAACCTATGTGATATAGCAAAGAAAAAAAAGAAAAGAAAGAATTTTGCCTTTCTATGAAGTTTTCCAACCATTTCTTCTACATAATAGACAAGAATATTATTACGAAACTGTCACACAAATTCTAGGTGTCCTCTATTATAGTCTCAGGTGTCTGATTTTATTATTTTTTAATAAAGCAATGATTCAAGTCCTTAAGCTGTGCATGTTAAAAGAAACTGAGTGAAAGAAAAAGTGGAAGCACACCATGAGGAAGTCTGGCCATTGGGACCATAAAGATATTCATCCAGAAGCATCCCTGCACAGTTTTCAATGCCAGTATATGAATATGTATTACAATATTTTATCAGTTGATATTACAGGTGCAGGATGTCAACTGATAAAATATTGTAATACATATACAATTATGAATGTGTCAATAAATAACTTGTGATTTAATTAAAAGTTTATAAAGTCATCGCTTTTTAAGGCAAAGAAGTTGAATGTCTGCAACTTTTGTTAAGTTTGTATCTTTGTCATTGACTTTTTCCTTTTTTTTTTTGCTAAAACTTTAATTAGTACCTGTGAGATACCCTAAATTTTCAGGCTAGATTCTACTTTATTTTAATCACTGAGAAAAAGATGATATGAATTAAAGTTTTATGTCTGGCATAAATAAAATATAGATATTAGGAAATAATATATCAACACTGCTTATTGTTAAATTATTATATATACATGTTCATAAATGGGATCTTCTGTAGATGTATTTATTTATAGGCATGCCAAATTTTCTTTTACCTTAATTTGTCTTTGATCAAAAATTATTTAATTATTCACTTGATGCTTAAGAAATAGGAATAAGATGAGTACTTCTTTAATTCTAATTAATTTAGTTTATTGTTCAAGTCTTTGCAGACCATTTGAATTCTAGACCTAAAAAAAGCCTTCTACTACCAATATTAGCATCAAACCTATAATAGCTCTGTTTTCAAAATTCTGTTGTGTCTGTCTTAGAACACAGAAAAATAAAATGAGAGAAAATACTTTTGCTTGACTTTTATGCCTCTTTAAACAAATAAGACTTAGAAATATGTCTGTTAAAACTAATCCAAGTATTTATGAAAAACAAAAAAATAACTTGTATTTGGCAACTTATCTCTATTTGAGGAATGCATGCCAAGGAGGCATATATAAACTAATCCTGTTTTCAATCCGAGAAATCCTGAGAACACCCTTTTAACTTTCACAGTGTTACTGTGAATATATAAGCTTTCTATGAAATTCAAACTTAAAAATATTTTAAGGTACTATAAAAAAACAAATATTTTCAAATTGTGTGTTTTAGGTCCTCACTAAGCTTCTCAGTGCCATATAAATACTGATAATTGGCAAAATCTTTCTCCTTGAAAGACTTTACAACTGATATTCTCACAAAAATAATTTCACAAGTTATGTAATTTTTCTAATTCTGAAAGAATATTTCACTTCAGTTTCCAAAATACAATTAGGTTATAT
>LOEQ01006609.1:135012-148759 GCA_001685075.1 Bramus lutescens | reverse complement strand
TTTGGTAGAGTTTTTAGGGTCACTAATGTACACTATCATATCATCTGCAAATAGCGAATGTTTGACTTCTTCCTTTCTGATTCGAATCCCCTTGATCTCCTTATGTTGTCTTCTTGCTATTGCTATTGCTAGAACTTCAAGTGCTATGTTCAAGAGATATGATGAGAGTGGACAGCCTTGCCTTGTTCCTGATTTTAGTGAAATGGCTTTGAGTTTCTCTCCATTTAATTTGATATTAGCTGTTTTTTGGGGTTTTTTGTTTGTTTGTTTTTTGAGTGACAGAAGACTAAACTTAAGAACAGTCTTAGGCTCTGGCTGTGCTGACCTGCCCATGTCCCTGTGTGTAGTTTCCTTGTAAGAATCTTGTAAGGATCTGCTCCTGGGGTGGCAGGTAATCTCCAACACATTCATTGCTGGCTCATAGTACATCTATGCTTGCTTCATGTGTTTTTTTTTCTAATGTACCCATGTCTTTTCTTTAAAGTCTTTCATCCTCTGCTTCACTCAGTCTCTTGTGGATCTGGGCCATGACTAGATTCCTGGCTGCAGTATTCCAGGGAATTGAATTCTAAGTTTATGATATAACTTGTATTGAAGAACAGAGATGCTGAAATCAAATTCATCTAAATGCAGACCTTTCATTCACAACTATTAGTTTTGGACTTTGGGTGCATCACATAACTGTCCTGAGTTTTCATATTTGAACAATGGGAGATAATGAAAACACTGATCATGTATGTTAATGTCAGGATCATTTCTGTTAATGTTTACATTTTTGGTACAGTGATTGCTATACTCTAAATACTATCTCTTAATGTTAGTCTTGGGGAAGGAGCTAAAGCAATAAAACTGGAAAGTTGGGAGACAGATGTCATAAGCAGGTACTTTCTGGAAAAGACTGGATTTGGTAAAAAAGATGGAAGGCTTCAGACAAGACAGAATTAGCTCCCCACTCCTCCTGGGATAAGTTATAGCACTGGACTGGCAGTGTATCTTAACAACACAGATGACGTACTTCTAGCAGCTGCCTGCATTCCTTGCTTCATGACCACACATCACTTTGATTTCTATTTCATAGCCACATCCCCTCTGACTCCCATCATACTGATTCACTCTTTCAAGAGCATTCGTGTCTACACTTGGCATAGCTCATTCATCCATAGCAATCTCCTTTATTAAAATGCTTAATTAAATTGCATCTAACATAATCCCTTATGTCATGTAAGATAACATTTATGTTCAGTGGAGAATAATCTTTCTGTCTGTCTATCTCTCTCTCTGTGTGTGCCTGCCTATACCTGTGTGTGTGTTTGTGTATATATATGTGTATTCATGTGTGTGTGGTGTTATTTAGCTCACCATATGAAGTAACATAGTTATTTGATTTTCCCAGGATGATTCTAAGATTAAGCTTTGGAAGCTCGGATACATATTTAATGGGGAGCGGGGTCTGAACATAAGGAGTAGAAGGAATTGGGATGCAGAGGAAAGGTGAGCAATGAACAAAAGCATCGAGACAGGCAGTGATCACATGAAGGAGCTGTTTTCTGAACCCCAACTATAGAGACTAAGACGATGGTCAATCCAGCAGACGGTGACAATCACTCCTGTGTTCCATGACATATCACTTTGTGGGAAGCCACTCTAGATAAAGCAAAAGATGGCTTTATCTAGAGCAATGCTTTCTACACATTAGTTACTATTGACATGTATTGACATGCCCATGTTTTCAACATTTTTAATTTCAATATTTTTCATTAAGTAGACATGATGAAATGCTGTCTTTTCTTAGGTAATTGCTTCCGCAAAAATCACAACTCTAGAAAATGCCTGCTTATTTTGAACACACATGTAGTTTGCAAGAATTCATTAAAATGGGAAAATACCTTCCATGCATCACTTAAAATGACCTCCCCTACCACGACCAGTCAAGTTACTACATGAAGACAAATACTGGTGTTATGACAAGAACACATACGGAAAAATTCAAACCCACACTTGATTTAGTCATTACGTCTCCTTAGGCCTTCCTTTCTTCACCAAGAAAGAGATACAAGGTTTAATTTATTCTAATTAAGTTGGCTATTCTGTGGGAGCTGACAGGCACCCTATTCCACAGTATTAACCTATCTATGTATACGCACATTGTTAAGCTTGTAATGATTTTTCCCTATACATTTAAAAAAATGTAATGTCTTCTGATGAGGTCTGCTGGTTTGTTCAGATAAACTCATTAAAATATTCTTAGTTGCTGTGGTCTAGGCAGTTAATCACTAACTTAGCATTATTCACAATCTCTTTTGCCTCCAGTGCACCGAGAAAGCGACACATGGTTTAAGAAAATAGTTTTTCCCTGTATACTGTTCTGGAACAAACTTGAGTCTGGAAATAGTGGGCTCCTGGGGGAAAAAAAACTTGACTTTTTTCCAAGATTTAAAGTGGGTGTTTGAGAAGGAAAGCACCACTATTTACTGGGTTATATTTGGATTGTTTTTGCTCATGACTCTCGGGACATTGTCTTGAAATATTAGACTAATGACCCATTTAAGATCATTGGAAGTCTATAGGACAGGGCCAACTGGGTTTAAAGCTTGCATGCATGCACATGTATGTGCAAGTATACACACATACAGACACACACGTAGTAGGAACAGTCATATGTACACAAGCAATACCATTGCACCATCTCTATCAACTGCACAAATCCCTTATAGAACAGAATTAGACTCAAAGCAGGATTTGCTGAAGCACTGGCAGCATGGTTTTCCATTGATGTATCTGGCTTCCTTTTTTAAAAAGACCCTCAAACCTCATAAAACAAAGTCTTCTGCATCAAACCACGAATTCCTTACAGCAAAAGTCCCTGAACTCTGCATCCTTAGCCCTTAGAGCCCTCAGGTTTTCTTGCTCTTCTATTTTCATTAAGTTAGCTGGAACCAGACTTGCAAGACTAAATCAAGCCCCACAGTTACTTCATATTAATAAAAATTACAAATCTTTTCCTGTCTCAGACCTTTGATTTAGAATTGCTACCATTTGCTGAGCGCTAACTATATGCTGAATGTTTTTACATAGTATCCCATTCATCCTACAAGAGTCTTGCAAAGTAGGTGGTATTTTTCCAGCCTTTCCCTGCAGAGGAAAGAGAAAACATTATTTTATTGTAGATACAGAAACTCAAATTTAGTTTCTACAACTCCAATGCACTCATTTCTGTTGGTTTGTCTCTCTACCTGACAGCTTCAGAGGAGTTAATTTTCAAATATAATTTGACATACTTAAATAGCTCCTCCTTTGTTCTAGGAAGTCATTCTTCTGATCAGTGACTTTCTGGTGAGGGATTTATTACTACCAATGTAATCTGCTTTGCTCTGGGCATTATGCTGAGGACGTTATACACCTTGACTATTTATAATCTTTTCTAGAGGCAAAGTTTATATTTATGCTTTTTATATATTGGTAAACTGAGATGCTAAAATATTGACCAACCTGCTTAAGAGCATATAGTAATAAATTCATTGGAACTTCAGGTATCAGAGCAAAGGAAAAAATGATTTTAAAGGTCTTGTTTAACTCATCCAATCCCTTAATAATCTTGTCAGATAGGTAATGTTTTTGCTTGCACTGTACAAGTAAGGTGGAATGCTGGATCTTGATTGTCAGGTTGTCAACTGAAATAATATAATAAATGATTAGGAAAGTGGCAATGTTTGCCTGTGGCTTGCACTAAGAGAGAATTCCCAGGCAGGATTTACTGAGCTGGAAGACCCACTCTAAACATGGGCAGAAAGGAAAGAAGTGTAAGCCTGTTAACTCAGTCTCTCTCTCTCTCTCTCTCTCTCTCTCTCTCTCTCTCTCTCTCTTTCGTGTTTGTGTGTAAGAACTTGTGCATATAAAGTGACCATAGGACAATGTTGTATTTGGCTGTCATTGGTAAGGTGATGTTGACCTTGATTTTGAGACCAGATCTCTTGCTAGTCTGGAGCTTACCAAGCAGCCTAGGCTGGTTTGGTCAGAAAGGACCATGGGACATTTCTTCACCTCCCCAGTTCTGTGATTAGACACATATGTCACTGTGCCCAGATTTTTTCAAAAGCTTCTTATGATTAAAATCAGGTATTCACACCCATAAGGCAAGCAATTTACTAACTGGGTCGTTTCTCCACTCTGTACTTCTGTTTCTTACCTACTCCTGTATCTCAGTTTTGCCATGGATACACAATCCAGACAAGATACTAGTGGAGTGAAAAGCACGAATAGCAACATGCAAAATCTGAATTGCTGGTTGAGCATATCTAACTTCACTCTCATGAGAGACCTCATCAGAAAGCAGAAGAGTTGAGAAGCTAAGCATGAAAATGCTGACCCATAGATCCAGAGCTATGTAAATTGTTGCAACTCTAAGTTACTAAGATATGGAACATTTTTCTCCTGGCAAATAACTGATATTTACTCTGTGAAGTAGAATTCAGTACCCTTATGTCATGTTGTGTGATCACAGACACATGAACTTAAAGTCCTTGCTCTGAAGGTATGCCCCACTACAAACGGGAAAACAGGCATGCTGTGACTTATCTTTACATGGAAAGATATACAATTAATTAAAGTAACTAATGAAGTCCTTTCAGTAAAAGCCATCCACTTCCTTTGCTAAGAAACCATTATTACAGAGAGCACAGCAAGTTCGTGCCAGCAATTCTTGTGATAGTGTTACTGAAACCTAAGATTGCACCAGTGGTCACTACAGCAGAGCCTTGGGGACTACCAATGCTATTTATATCTATTGTATGATGCCTTTTTAGTAAATTTAAGTGGGAGCCAGGAACTTGAAGCCAGAACTCTTTGGGAGGACTTCTTTAAACAGACACTGTTGCAATGGGGGTAGCTAGACGTTTGTGGGTACCAAGTAGTAATCTTCCATCAGCTGAACTTTAAATGATTGAAATAATACTTTTATAGAAATTGTGCTTTTGAAACATCTTTGTTTTCATAGAGAAAAACTGAGGTGGGCTGGCAATTAGATGATCGATATAAGTGAGTGTGGATCCCATGAGAGGCATTTCCCAGATGCTTGATTTCTTGTTGGTGCTAGAATCTCTATACAGTTTGTACCACTTATGGTGAATGGGGAGTGGATGTCTACCGTACACGGTTACAATGAGTGCTGAATGGCTCTAACACCTCCGTAGTCTTCACTTTCCCCAATCTCTTTCATTTGTAATTTTCCTGGCTTTCTGTTGTCATTTCCTACTTTTCCCAAAGATACTGGCTAGGGTCACATCATATCAATCCTCACAAAATTATTTCCCCACTCTGGGGGAACAGAGACAGGAAGACACCTGGGATTATAGCAAGAGAAAAAGTCAGAGAGTCATAAAATAGGAAATCCAACATCTTTCTTTTAGCCTTTATGTGAGCACATACACATGAATCTGAACACTCTCATGCATCTGTACACATACATGTGCATATACATTACAAACACATACACATGCACACACCTAACTAAAGGCATGGAGCAGACATTGTGTAGCTGCTGGTGAGGTTAATTGTGTATATTCCTGTGTAAGCAGATCAATGTACCACCACTCTCCAGCAGCCAGTGTCTGCCTCACTTCACACCCCTGCAGATTGTGTAAGGAATGTCCAGACACTTTCTTTTTCCAGCATGACGTAATGTGGAACGAGAAGACCCGCAGAACACACTGCTCATAACCAGACAGATGACCTCACTCCCTTCTTGGGCATTCCCAGGCTTTGCTGTTACAAAAGCGCAGCCCCCAAACTCACAGTGTTTGTCCACAGGTGGTTCTAGTCTGTAGCCTTTTGTAGGTAAATTACTTCACATCATCCCCAAGCTCCCCTGTGGCTGGCGGGAGGACAGCCCTGATGGATACTGTCTGGCCTATTTCTTCAGCCAAATGGAATGAATTCAGCCCTGGGATAAGCCAAGATATAAAGAGGGATAAATAGGTTTGGAGTGAGCTGCAGGAGACAAGCTGTGAGGAAATAACTGTAGAGATGGGGATGTTGAAAAAAAAGTAAGAAAGTGTTTCATTGACATCAGAGGGCTCAGGTTCTTCTTGGGATGGTTTCAAAGGCTTGGGGCCTGTAGAGAGAATGTTGCCAACTTCTCTCCTATGGCTCGTTTAGTTTCATTTAGAAAAATCTTTTTATTTCATGCTGGTATATATACTAACTGTGTATAGCTCTGATTCGCAGGTATCCAGTCTTTGTAGTTTATAACAGATTCAGCGAATGTGAGAGGTGGGGAATCTTCCTTGCATATGAACAGGCTGAGGGTCAGAGAGAGGGAGAGAGGAACAAGTCTCACCAGGATCATATGGACAGACAGCAACGAGGCAGGTCATAGAGCCCAGATGGCAGTAACTTCAAGTCTGGTTTTTCTCCAACAAGATCAATGCAAGACTGATTATGTGGTAGGTCCTAACTGAAGGGTCTTTAATCATCAAGTTTCCCACATCTGTTTTCTCTCTGAGAAGCTACAATAAACCCTGCAGAGATCTGAGGAAAATCTAGGAAGAAAAATCTATACACAAACTATGCTGAAGTCACCTGGATGTCATGAACAAACAGTGATCCACTTGGAATTAGTCACCAAGCTCATCATGCTGGATTCCTTCCCTCGTTCCTATTATTTTCTCACTGAGCTCTTTTTTTTATTGAAACAGGTATTTCCATTCAACCAAGTCTTAAGTATGAACAGCATCCTTCACACAAATACATTTTTTCTTTTAATATGTAACAAAATACATCTAGTTTTCATTTTTAAAGCGTGTTCTGGTGTTCTCTGCTTCTCCGTCTTTGCTGCTACACCTAGATTCACAGCACTGTTCTTGTGCCCTTGATTGTGTTAACAGCTTCCTAGCTGCTAGGCTTTCTTCCAGTCCTTACCTGTCCATTCATTTCCAGGAAGAGAAGTGGGTGCTTACTATAGAGTTATTTCTTCTGCCTACCCACTAAGGCATCTTGATGTACTTATAAGATCCATAGCTTGACTGTAAGGATCTTGCCCCTTGACATTTCATGAGACTCACTTACATTCATTCCACACATTCTTATTTTGTTCTGGGAGAAAATGTATGTAGTGATACAAGAAGAAGAAAACAGTTTGGAAGCCATGAGAAATTAAATCGTGTGACGAGGATAAGATTTAATCTATTGGTATATTAAGAATTGTGATCAGTTCTTTCCCCAGTTTTTTAAAGCGAGATCGAGCTGATTTGAGCTTACTGTCGCTCTGACAAGATTTCTATGGATTTTCAGGAAAACTAGGTTACATGGGTGGAGGGAGAGGGATGTGATAGCTTCAGTCAACTCTCCAGAGTTGTGCACAGCTTGAACACAGTGTGCATGTTGACCACAAGAGAAGGGAGACTAGAGAGGAAGACAGAGGACAGGGCTGGGACTGGAAGACAAGACACCTTTAAGTGAATAGTTATTCTGAAAATCTTGGGGAGACACAGAAAAGTTAGTCTCTCCATTTTAAAGTGAGCATTCTTATGCTTGCAAACCTATTCCAGATTAGTATAGGGTGGAAAGGCTCTAGATAATGATCCTGAAAGTGCTGCAAAGTAAAAATGGATTAGGTTTTTACAAAAAAATAGAAAACTGGAATATACTGGGGATCTCCAAAGTGCCAGGCCATGGACCAGGAGAGATATTCAGGATGGGGGAGAAGCTGAAAGGAGGCATGGGTGAGTGTGGCAGACCTTGCTAACTTTCTGACCTTCAGCAATGACCTCAGTGGTAGGGCATCTTGGGTATTAAGTGCATGTACTGAGGTCATAGTGGAAAGTTTTGCTATGCACTCAATACATGTTATGCTGTCCAGAGGATAGCCTTTCCCTTAGTCACCTTTGCCCCTGTGCTGCACCCCACCCAGAAATGTGACACAGACAGTGTCTCAGATACTTAGGTTCCAACGTTTTCAGCAGTGGAAACTTAATCCTCCTAAGTGTTTCTTTCCTTGTCTTTCTGTCTCATACCCTATCTGTGTTCGTGTTCTCTCCTTTTGATGATGGTTCACCCCCTAGTAAAGCCAAGGAAACGCCACAACTGAGTTTCGTATAGCTGGTCCCAGTTCTCATATGAGGGAGATGACTGAATTCCTGGGAGCTTTGTGGGCTAGGAGGCAGGGTTATATTTGGCAGTGAACCAGGGGAAGGCTTTGTTCTCTTAGGGGCACTGTCTATGAGACCAGGAACTCTTCAACCACATTCTTGGCACTGACCTTCCCAAACCATTTACTATACCACTAAGTGCTGGGCTGACTTTTCACTAATTGCTGCTTTTGTATAGTGGATAGGAGATGATGAGCCTGAGCTTGAAGATGCTACCATCTTGATTTGCCCAAGTAACAGCCCAGTGGGAATGCCACCAGAAACAGTGTGCTAGATGGTGTAGAAAGTGACTTGCTTGCATAGATTTTAAAACACCACGATACCAATCATTGAACAGTGAGAGATATGCTAATAATTTGAGAAACAGTTCGTTTATTCATTCATTCATTCCTTTTCTCAAAATTTGTGGAGAACATGCTCTGTGTCAAATATTATGCTAGGACTTGGGTAAGATAGCTAAGACGCTGCCTTAGCCATCAGAAGTTTGCTGTTTCTCTAGGTGGTGAGCAACTGTGCTGAGTCTTCACACTAAGGAACCCAGACCCTTTCCACCTTTGCCATACTGCTGGGTGTGGCTGCCTGGAAGAATGGCTCTTCACAACAAAAAGTTCAAGCTTGGTAAGCAAAGGGCCATCTTTTAATCAAATACATGTTAGTCATAAATAATGATTTTCAATTGTTTTATTATTGGAAGTACTATTGTTGTATTTTTGTTTTATGTATATGGTGATTTCCTTGTATGTATGTCTATATATCAGGTTCATATCTGGTGCCCATGGAGGCTAGAAGGGGACATCAGATCTCCTGCATCTGGGATTGCAATATGTGAGCTGTCATGTGGGTGCTGGGATTTGAACCCAGGTCCTCTGCTAGATCAAGGAGTGCTCTTAACTGCTAACCCATCTATTTCTATATCTCCCGATCTCTATCTCTTTATCTGGCCCCTTTATTTATTTGCTTATTTTTGAGATAGAGTCTTACTATGCAGACCAGAATGTCTTCATACTCAGAGATTAGTCTGTTTCTGTCCTGAGTGCTGGGATTAAAGGTGTGTATCATCATGTTCTGCATACCTTTACTTTTAATAACAAAATAATCTGCAAAATCACACAAATTCATAAAAATCTATAGAATAATAGGATATAGAAGGGTCATTTGAGGAATGGACAAAAATAATAAAAAGAGAAAGGCAAAATGCAAAATGCTGTTATATTTTGTAATTATTCCTGACCCCTTAATATGGAATTCAAGAACATACCTTGTTGAGAATGTATTCTAGGAGAAAAGAAGGAGAAAAAGGAAGAGAAGGATGGAGGGGAAGAAGAAAAGGAGGAAGGGAGGGAAGAAGGGAGAAAAACAGATCAAGCAGAGTTCTGTTGTTAAGGAAATGGGTATTTGTGGCTGATAATAACAATACTAGCAAACGATAATAAATAACCTAGTGCTTCAAATAGATTGAAAAATGTGAAGACCCTGGGACAGTGACAAACTGAAATAGCCAAACTGTTGGGTGTCTGGAAATAATAGCTAGATCCCGACGTCAGTTTTTGACAAAGAAGCATGTCAAAATTAAAAGTTGGAAAAGTACTCATTGACAAAATATGTTCATTATGAATTCAAATATTCATGATAACTTAGTTGAAAATTTAAGTATTTTACTCTTTCCTTTGACTAAATAACTTGGCTCTACATCCTAGAAAGAAGAGAAATGTGCTTGTATCAGAGGCTCACCCGTTCTTAGACAGCTGCTTTGTAGATGGTTTTCCAGCCCAGACTTGGGACTCCAGCTGTTAAATGAAAGTGATGAGCCTCCCTACTCCCACACCTCCTTTAGATTCACAGTGTTCTTCATATCAAAAGTCAATGGAAATATTTACCTCAGCTTCCTCCGACTTTATGAGTGGAAAGTTGTGAGATACAGAGACCTCTGTGGCTCAGAACCCCTCACTCGACTCTACTGAAAAAACAAGGTTTCCTTCCCTTTCTGCACTTCAGGCTCTGCATGAGAAAAGGGAAGACTGTCTTTTCATTTTGTCACATAAAATTAGGATTTCTCCAGGGAAAGGAGGTGGCTGTTATTTTCTGAGGTAGCTGCCTCTTGTTGGTGTATCTTTCTAGTTCCTGCTGAGAGGGGAAGTGTGAGTGTGTGTGTGTGCATTCAACACATATATGCATAGACACACATACACAGAGAACATTGTGCGAGGAATGTAATGATATTTAAGGAAGTGGAAATAAGGTGCTATTAGACTTTCCCCACAGCTCAGTGGCTTATGTCCAGTGGAGTGACCAGTGGGGTATGTCCAATGGGGTGAGCAGTGGATTATATCCAGTGGGGTAAGTCCAGTGGGGTGACCAGTGGGGTGTCCAGTGGGGTATTGTCCAATGGGGTGAGCAGTGGGGTATGTCCAGTGGGGTATTGTCCAGTGAGGTGAGCAGTGGGGTATATCCAGTGTATTGTCCAGTGGGGTGACCAGTGGGATATGTCCAATGGGGTGAGCAGTGGATTATATCCAGTGGGGTATGTCCAGTGGGGTGACCAGTGGGGTGTCCAGTGGGGTATTGTCCAGTGGGGTGAGCAGTGGGGTATGTCCAGTGGGGTATTGTCCAGTGGGGTGACCAGTGGGGTATTGTCCAGTGGGGTGAGCAGTGGGGTATGTCCAGTGGGGTATTGTCCAGTGGGGTGACCAGTGGGGTATTGTCCAGTGGGGTGAGCAGTGGGGTATGTCCAGTGGGGTATTGTCCAGTGGGGTGACCAGTGGGGTATATCCAGTGGGGTATATCCAGTGGGGTGACCAGTGGGGCATGTCCAATGGGGTGAGCAGTGGATTATATCCAGTGGGGTATGTCCAGTGTGGTGAGCAGTGGGGTATGTCCAGTGGAGTATGTTCAATGGGGTGACCAGTGGGGTATATCCAGTGTATTGTCCAGTGGGGTGACCAGTGGGGTATGTTGTTCCCTGTGCTCAGCAAGGTGGCCTGAGACATTTCCACTTCTGCATTTGTTGGCTTTGTACTTGCGGCTGTTCAGCTCTGCCTGTGGGCTGTGGCTGTTAGCGCAGTCTTGGTATAATTTGATTGGACACATCTGTATGAAGGCACTTAGAGTAAATAAAAAGGGCTTTAATCTACTCTAATTATTATAAAAGTCTTCAGAGCTAGGTATTCTGGATTTATGTTTTGTTCATACCTAGCTGTTGCTTCCCTTTAAAACAGAAAAATCATGTTTAATAACTTGAACATTTTTTTTCTTGTTCCAGTCTTATTCTGTAGAATCTAGTTTAATCTGCGTATACTTAAGAAATAAGAAGAAAGAGGCTGGGAGCAAAAATGTGTTCTGGTCTTTACTTAAAAAATCCCTTTTTCTTCCTCTTTGCAAACCCCAAAAGTCTTAAAAGCTGGAGTGGTTATCTTGCACACTTCTTTCCTGAATGCAAAGCGAGATGCTAGTTTATGGATCAGAATAAGAGAACAAGAAGCACTGAGACTCTCACGGGACATCTTGCCAGTAAAGTCTTCCAAACCCAAGAAGCTTTACATAAGTTGGAGGTACCCTGGAAAGGGAACAACAGCCTTTTCAGCTCTTTACCCATCACTAATTCTGGCTCCAGCTGGACTCCGGCTTGCTGATGAAAGGGAATGAAAACTGCGGGCCTCCAAGGACATTCTGGATGGGATCTATTCAGCCTGCATTATGAGGTCGCCATGACAACAAGCACATGTCTCAGTGTGTTACATGGAGAGGGACTGTACTTTGTCAGGAGAATCTGATCACGTGCCACTTCTTTCCTGGATGTTGGATTGGGCTCCACCTTGAGTCACTCTCCTCTCATTCAATATGATAGGAATGCAGAGAAATGTCTTACACCATCATCCAAATTTCTGAAAGCATCATAGACCCCGCTGGAGACATATGGGAATGGAATTTGCTCCAGCAGCAGGTGGCATGCATGGGGCCAATCAGAAATTGAGGCTGAGACACTTTTCCTGCTTTCACTTGGCTGCTCCATTTAGCTGGGTCTGAAGGCCTTGAGATGAAAGGGTGGCCAAGACACTGGCCACCATTATTCTGTTTCAAGAAGTGTGATTTGTGAAGGTGCTGGTACCCAATGAAACCCCAGAATAAGAACCTGAAATTGTTATCCCCTGAACTGTCTGTTTTTTAGTCATTTTACAAGCTTGAGAGTTATCAAACAAAACAAAACAAAACAAAACCCCACAAAAATAAAAAGTCATTGAATATTGGTCAAAAGAAAACTTAGTTTAATATTATTGTATGAGAAACCATTTTCTCTCCCTTGTGAGTCCATCATCCATCACCTCCATACTAGGATTATTTATCATGTGAGATATTTTAGTAAAAAAAATGACTGATTCTTGTTTTTAGCCTATTTAGTTATTCATCATTCAAGGAAGACATCTGATATGTTTGTGGATAATAAGGACCTGATTTCTATTTGTACATGTTTCTTTTGGAGGTGGCAACGCTATGCCAAAGACTGTCAAGAGTACCTGTCTTTTGTATGTCCCATAAAGGTGTCTCATTTTCATTTCTTTGTCTAGTTCATTAATTTTCATGCATTGTAGCTATAATCATTGAGAGTCTAATCATCAGCCATCCTTAAGGCCCATGGATACAGAATAATCTCACTGATTATGCGATTTATATTTAGGCATTAAACTAGAAGAATTGAAAAATTTCTCAAAGAGCTAAAAGAAAATCTGCTATGTGACCCATCCATACTGTTCCCTGGAGACCCAAAGAGCTTACTATTTAACAGCAGTGAAATTGCTCAGTCTTTCATTGCTGCTCTAGTCACAATAACTAGGAAATGGAAAAGCCTAGTAGTCTTTACAATGATGAATGGATGAAAATGTGACTCATATACATTGTAGATTTCTATTCAGTTGCAAGCAAAATGAAGTAATGAAATTTTCAGGTAAATGAGTGTAACTAGAGAATGTTAAACTAAGTGAGATAATCCACATCGAGAAAGACAAATGCCACATGCCAATCTTTACTTGTGGAACATGCTTCTGAAACTTTAGGGTTGAATATATAACTTGCAGTAACTACAGAAGCCAGGAAAACAGAAAGGTGTCATGGGAAAGTAGTGAGTTAAGGCTCTACAGAGAGGGGCAGTAGGACATAAGGGAAAACAGAGGATGAGAATTTAGCTCAGAAGAAGAGAAGGAGGGTAATATAGAGGGAGTAGAGATGAGGAGAGAGAAAACAGCCCTAAGATGTTTGAAAAAATCATAGGGAAACGTTTTTACAAGATTAATACAGACACACATACACATGCACACTAATGCACCTGTCATGTGGGGTGATCATGCGAACCATCGACTTCTAACAAAAACCCCAGTCATAGGCATGGGACTCTCACTTCTAGTTGTCAATCAGGGATTTTAAGAGATCTCCCCAAATGGTATAGGTTAATCCAGAGGTTATTTCATAGGCTATTGCCATGGCCCTTGGTTGCCTCCCAAAACTTAAAGGCATGATCTGGCAGATGGATATGTTCCACTTTGCGGAATTTGGCAAATTAAAGTATGTACACCACACCATTGACACTTATTCAGGTTTTCATTGGGCAACTG
>LOEQ01006609.1:111064-133080 GCA_001685075.1 Bramus lutescens | reverse complement strand
ACTAAATCTGTTATATTGAACTGGTCTGGTTGATCCTAATTTACCGATAAACCACGCCCCTTCACAGAGCGCTCATTTGTAGTGGTAGGCATGCAGGCCCTGCAGAGATGGCAGAGGGGCAGAATGACTTTGCCTGGGAAGAACAGGCATACAACATGTGAGTTCTGGAGAGAGTAGAATTTTGCTATTTACAGAAGGAGGGGAAGAGCTTTCCAGTTAAGAGCTACCATGGAAACCATATGCCTATAATTATTTCATTATGAAGAAAATGTAGCATGTGTGGGAGATGAGTAGGGATCAAGAAACATCAGATCCTAAGCTGTCAGTAGACATCTACTGAAAGTTAGTTTTAACTGATTTGTAATTATGAAAGGAATGTGCAGTTAAAGCATGCTCAAAAGATCTAAGATATTAACAATGTCTTTATTATATCCATTTCCTATCTTCTTCCCTTTTTGTTAACTGAGAGCAGCATGTCCCAACCTCAGCAGTTTTGACCAGATATTTCTCTGCAATGGTGTCTCACCAGTGCCTGGTATCATCCTTACCTTCCACACACTTCAATACCTCATCACGTGGTGTTCCTTTAGTGCCTTCACAACTATCTCCATATATTAACTAATGTCCCCTGGAAGCAAAATTGACCCAAGTTGGGAACCCCCAAACTGACAGAAAGCAAGACTATGCATTTCCTGTGTAACCTAGTGGGCATGTTTGTTATTTACCCTTAGATGATTTTATCATGAGAACCCTTTTTTCACATATGGGCTATTATATTCATATTTAAACTTGACTGTTTCGTATGCCTACGTCCTTTGAGATGTTGAAACATACCACAGAACTAGAAATTCTCAAATTTGCTTTGTTTTGGAAATGTGCATAGCACTCAGTGGACGGATTACATCACAGTTGGATTGATCTGTGTTATTGGACACTGTGCTTATCCCCACCTCTCACTCCCTCTTTCTTTCCTTCCTCATTTATTCCTTCACCTATCCTTTCTCCCTCCCTTCCTTCTTCCTTTCCTTTCTTCCTTTGTTCATTTCCCTATCTATCCCTCACCTTTCATATTTTAAGCAGTTTTTTAATAATCGTAACATCAATTTTGTGCTATGCAGAGAATTTGGCACTGAACCATGAGACAGTCTTTACAATTCATTCCCTAGTTAGCTAAACCATTAGCTGGGTTCTTTGTCTCAGAGAAATGCTTCTTTTCCATTGAAAACAATTCTAAAAGGGAAGCGGGAAGGGGAGGGGCAATGAAGAGAGGGTGCAGGGCAGAGCCAGCATAAAAAAGACAAAAACAAATTTACCAGCCATTTTACTGGCGAAGCTATAACTAAGCATTAGTTCAGATGGAGCCTTAAATAACACAACAGGGAAATTCAGATGTCAAAGGACACATCCTGGCACACCAGGAGGAATGGAGAAGGATGAAACTTCCCAGTTTGTTCCCAAGGCATCTCAAGACTTTGACACTCTATTCTGATTTGATTTAAAGCCAAAACTAACCGCTTTCAGTATCTTGCCAAATAACCCTGTCCCTTTAATGCCTGCTTAATCTGAGGGTATGAGATGTTTTATGCTCTGAAAAATAAATCATCTCCTTTCAGCAGGCTAGACTCTTCCCAGGGAAAATAAATCAGCAAACTTCCCCACTTTTGCTTCTGTCTATTAGCGGGTATTCAGTAACTGACAACCTTCTCCAGCAGATGCCCACAAGGACACGGGTCATGGCTTTGGGGTTAATCAGCTGAGAGAAGCTGAACCTGAAGGTTCTTGTTTTTTGATGAGCAGGAGATATTTCCCAACAGCATCTCCTGAACAGGCTTCAAGACCTGCTTGTCTTATGTCAACATTTTAACTTTTGTTTCTCTGTCCTCTTGGTGTTCCAAGTTTCCTGTAAACTTAATCCTGACTTAGGTATGTCATCTATCTGATATGTATTGTTCCTGGGAAAAGCCTATGACTCCTTGAAAGCAAAATGGCTTCTAAGGTTTCTCATGTTTCTGAGTCTGCACAGTGCTGCTTTCTGTGTATCAAAGTAAGTCACAAAGTCAGCTCATACTTGAAAAGGCAAGAAATAACTGGAGTAGCTACAAAGCCAGAATGCAGAGAAACGTAGGTACAGGGAACACATTGTTCCAACTGTTTTAAGAAGCAATCCACCTGGAGCAAATGTAATACATTTCGAGTATTGATGAAATGAACAGCAATTTCAGTTTTCACTGTCTGAAGTAAACTACATACATGAGAGTGAAGAAACATTTGATAAGATATCTATTGCAAACAAAATGACTGTGGAAACAAATCAGCAAACTTAATGCCTTAATAATACAGGTGTAGGTATACTGTAGATAGTAATGCTACTGATTACTAATCTATACTTTAAAATATATACTTTTACTATGCACTATCATGTTCAGATCTTTTATGATGAAATAAGCAAATTGCAAATCAGCACATGTGTGAAGAATAAAAGTGTAGGTGTATGTGTTCTATTGGTAAACATATCTATAGGAAAATGTATAGATCCAGGTCCATGAGCTTCTACAGTAAGTGTATAACCCTGGTTAACATTAGGCTAGTGGTTCTCAGGCGGGAGTTACTTTACCACCAGATGACACTCTGCAATGTCAGGGAAGACTTTCTGTTGTTGTTGTCACAACCCCAGGAAGGTGGGGCACTGCTTCTGGGAGTGATGCACGGAGGTTGGGTATATGACTAAGTATCACATGGGGTAGAGAGCAGCAAGGTACCACTAGGAACTGCAGCCTAATTATTATTTGTGCCAATATTGAGAAGGCCTCCTTTTATTCATGGGACGCTTTGAAATCCCGACATCTAGAGTATACATTGCATAATTTTACTTGCTTATCTAACAAGTAATCTTCATTTGACCTGCATAAAACAGACCTTTTAGGAGTATACACTCAAGCTTCTGACCCTCCCTCACACACCAGTCTTCTGCTTGTCAGAACTTGGCAACTCTTGTGAAAAGCCATTTGACTCAGTCCCCATCCACTCCAGGAACAAACCTGCCTGCTCTACCTTTAAACCATGATCTGGACTATTTATACCTTTGTCACCTTCGCATTGTCTCTAAACAATAGGAAGAGGTTAAGGAGGGTGAAAGGGGCTGAAATCACAGGGCTGTGAACCTGGGCCATGGAAAGAATGAATAGGGCTTAGGGAAATGTAGCTTCCAAGGGAGTGTCAGCAGGAACAGAGTGTGGAAACCCTCCTCCATTTTGATAGCAGAAGAAAATGTAAAATTCAAGGAATGAATAGCATTCCTCTGGAAGGCAGCCAACTGATTTTTCAGAGAGCCAGTCCAAGCTGTTTTTGCATGTGGTAATCAGTCATTGTGAGCTGGATTTAGTCAGAGGGTACAGTAGCTCATTGTCATGGTGGCTAGATGGTCCATGGAGACTGCCTGGTGCTCTTGGGAAGCGAGGATAGAGTTAGACCAAGGGACACATTCAGGTTGGATTGGGGTTTTGGTTCTCAGTCGTGTGTGTAATGAATGAAGTGAAAGTCTGGTGAAATTTAATGGACCTTAGAGTCCAAGTCAGAAGTTAGTTCCCACTCTGTTAGATCTAGGCAAACAGCTGAAGAGTTCCCTTCTCCATCCGCTGATTGGTTTTCCAGTCTTGGCAATAATACCTTGCTTTTTCCACCATCTCTGTTAAAGGCTTCATTTTATGTGAATTCTACATGTTTGGTAGAGTTTAGAAGTGGATACCACCAAGGGAAAACTTAGAAAACAATAGGATAACTGGGAGAACAAGGATGTACCTCTCTGCCTCAGCATCACTCACCATCACACGACTGCCTCAAGAACTAAGAAGGTGGCCAAAGTCACAATTAGCATCTTTATATGAGATCAACCGCTCTATCATCACATTGCTTAACTTCTAGAACCCCAGCACATCAACTCTGTGTTACCACCCACAGTCACCAAGAGCGGAATCTGTCTTCCTTCCTCCTTCTTTTTTTTTTTCTAGGTAGGGGTTTCTCTGTAGTTTTGGAGCCTATTCTGAAACTACCTATTGTATACAACAAGGCTGACCTCGAACTCACGGAGATCTGCCTGCCTCTGCCTCCTAAAAGCTGGGATTAAAGGTGTGCACCACCATTGTCTGGCTAAGAGATTATTTCTTTAGCCATTTCAGGGAAAATAAAACTCCCCACATGTTTGTGACATTGTGGCCCATGGCTTGCCTTCATTTCTTTTCTCTATTATATTCTTAGCTTCTCACCCAATAGCATAGCTTCATTAGAGCAGTGATCTTCTTTTAAGAACTCTATAACTACCTACTACATTTGTGCCTGACGCATTGGAAGTCTCACTGCCCATAACTGCTGAATGGTCAAATGAAATTTGAAGGTTTGATGAAATGAAATAAGCCATTCATTTATTATAATGCAAAATATGCAATAACCTTTCAATAAAAAGTAGTTACATCCATAGTATGGATATTCCTAAGCAGTCTGGAGCTTTTCCATCCTCACACTAGTCACTCACCACATGTATTTTAAGTTTTACCGTTATATGTCCTGTTGAGTTCACGGTACGAAGTTCTTCATTTTGAAGTATGTAATTAGTGACTTTTGGCTTTTTTACCCAGTTGTGCATTACTATGGTATATTTTCAGAACACTCAGAAATTTTGTGTCTATTAGCAATCATTTTCATGGTCCTGACTATAAACACTACACTCTACAGATTTTACCTACATAGGGTATTTTTTGCATTTGCATGTGTATAATGTACACGTGTAAGTGTATTTGTGACCGGGCATGTGTATATGTCTGTATGTGAATGTGCTGAGTCTAGAGGGGAACATTTGTGTCCTGCTGTATCATGCTTTACCTTATTCCACTGAGACCTGTTGCCCACTAATGCTCATTATTTTGCAGCGAAGCTGCCTGACCAGCAAGCCCCAGTGATATTCATGTCTACACTCTGCATGAATTACATGCATGTGTGGCCCTAACCAGTTTTTATGTGGGTGCTGTCAGTCTGAACTCAGGTCCCCTCTTACATACTGAGACATTTCCCTAGCCCCTCTACTAGATGTTTTATACAAATAAATAATAAAATATGTGCCCATTTATATCTGACTTATTTTATTTGTTATTAAGATTCATTTATGTTACAGAATGTAGCAGTAAATCAGCCCTTTTAATAGTGTGAAAATATTACAGTTATATAAAACACATGTCTATACAAAAGCTCTCAAATACATGTTCACGTATTGATGTTCACATATCTCCTTATTTGTAATAACTGAAAGTGAACTGACCCAGTGGTTACCAATTAACGAATAGAATGTTTATTGAAGTCTGAGTTCCTTGATGATAAGAGCTATGTCTTTTTTAAAAAAATACTGTGCATTATTGTTGTGTGGATGTGTTTGTGTGAAAGCATGCCTGCCACAGAGCATATGCGGCAGTCAGAAGACAATTTTGTGGGTTCCTGAGATCTAACTTAGCTTATTAAGATTGTGTAGCCAAGTGACTTTACCTTCTGAGCCATTGGTGGGCTGGGACAACATATTATTTAAAATATATTTGTACATAATGGGCTTAGTTTATTGCTTGCTCAATGAATGAATGAATGAATGGCCATTCCTACTATAAGATTTTTTTAAGCAAAATCTTAATCATTTGATTTTGCCAATAAAGACTTGGGATTTGGGATGTGATTATGCATAGCTTATCTCATGTGTAACTTAGTTCATTGCAACTGTCTTTGCCAGACCCACCATTCACAGCCTTACAGCAGGTAATAAATAGGCAATGAAGTTGTAGACCAGCAACTGAGAGTGAAGTGTCAACTGTTTACGGATTTTATCAAGTGAGTTTCTAGTCCTTTAAGATCTAAAGGTACATTTGTTTCCTTGTATAGTATTAAATTAGTTACATAGCATTATAAGTCTCCAAGGAAAGACTGAGGTTGAGGCTCATGTGCTTTAGAATCATAAAGTTTACTCCTGCTTCCTTACTGCCAATAAAGCCACTTAATTACAAGCTTGCAAAGGCAACAAGGTGTCTTTATTTTTGTGACTTCAGTGGGAAGCATAGTGGTGTCACATAAATGTATTGAAGATGGCTAAATAAAGATGTCATACTTGATAGAAAGGAACCTGTATGCTATAAGAACTTGAGAACCCAATGCTACTTACACCTCACGTCTAACACCAATATTGGTTACTAGGGTGGGGGTCCATTTAAGGAGTTTGTGTCCTGGGAACTGATTTGCTTCCTAGTTCAACATTTTGAAGAAAGGTGAAATCACCTACAGACTGATCCTCCCTTAATTAAAGACTGACTACTCAGTGGACCATTTTCTTAGGTTCTGTGTGACCAGCTAGATTTAGGAGAAAGTGCAGTCTCTAGAAGTCAAATATTTAACCCACAGCAATTTAGACTGAGGAACAAAAGCAGGTCATTTGTGGTGGGGACAGAGACAGTCATTTTAGGCAATATTTCTCAACTAAAAAATAAACTAAATAAATAGCCAGTCTTTTTGGCTGAACCCTGGAGAAAGCAACCTCAGAACCACTTAGCTTATGGGAACACAGAGACTAATTTCATCTGTGAAATTATAGGCCTGCAGGAGAAAATAATCACCCTCTTCTTTCCCAGATCTCACCATTCTGTGACTTTTTCAAGAAATCCCACTGAGGGAGATGTGGAAAGCCAAGGCACTTAGGGTCCAGGAGAGCCACGGGAGGCCCAGGCATGCCCTTGCGTGTCTGCTGTTGGACTCCGAAATTTTTCTTACAGTTGCACGGTGCCAGGTTCCCACTCCTTACCAGGGAAGAGGCCTCCTCTGCTCATAGTTGATCATCTCAGTCATATGTAGATGAGGCTGCCCAGGAAGAGCCCTCCTCTGCCCATGGTTGATCATCTCTGTCGTATATACATGAGGCTGCTCAGGAAGTGGGCTGCAGATGCTCTCTACCATGCTCATGCTTGCGGTCTTACTGAGCTCAGCTTTGAGTATGTGTTAGTGACATGATATGTATTAGTGCTGTTAACACAGTCTTTCTCACCTCCTCGTTATCCTCATTCCCTAACATGCCGTCATGCTCTGCTCTCTCTATTCCAATAGAAATTCCCTTGGTAAGGCCACAATACTAAAGATGCTTTGCTCCCAAATCACCGCCACCACTGCTGCTGCCCATGCCACTGTCGTCAGAGTCATCATCATTATGAAAAAGATGCACACCCCCTAAAAATTCAAAATAAAGATGAACTGCTGAGACCTGCCTTGGGTGTTGTTCTTTAATACCATGCTGGTGAGGTCCCTACTTCCTTTAACAAGCTCGTATGCTTTCTTGGTCTCAGGACTTTGGGTCCATTTACTATGTTTAAGGCGTTACCTTATTTTTATTCTTTATATTTAGAAGTACAAACCTTTCTTGTCCAACTAGAACCTTCCTATGCGTTTTTGTGATGAACAATTTTCTGTTTTACTCTCCTAGCTCATTGTTTTCTGTTTGCATGCCACCTATTCTAGAGCAGCACCCTCTTTCTTTTGGTGAATCTCTTCACCCTTTACTATGGTCTATGGTGTCTTGCAGGATCTCACAGCCAACTATAATTTCTAGTCCTGAACAAAACGTATAGATTTATTCGTGCCCATGTGCTACTGGGTCCAGGTATCAGACCAATTTTCAACTACTGGCGCATTCTGAAGTTGACTGGATTTTACTTCTTCTGAGTCTTCTCCATCTGTCTTCTTGTGATTCTGGGGTTAGTCATTTAGTCCCAGTGAGTGTTTTCTGTCAAACCATCTAACATTAAATTCTGATTGTTTCTCACAACTGAAAAACATTCATAGTGAGATGACAGGCACACATCTGAGACTCAAATAAGGGTACACTTTCTTCACAGTTTTCAGGATTTCTCTTCTGTCTTTTTTTTAAAGATATCTCAAAGGTTAATTAATTTGGATGTTGCACCATATATGTCACAGTAAATTTTGTATCAAGAAGGTTGTGTCAAGAGGAACACTTTCATGATCATAAGTGATATTCTCATATAGGCTGCTGGATCTTTGACTTTGGAGACTGAGGCAGGAGTTAGCTCCAGATTCTTGGTGGAAGTGCCAGCTCCTATCTGAATTGCTTCCGTCTCAAGGAACATTATAGTTTGTTACATAAATCCATGATTCTGAAGGTGTATAAGTAGATTGTGAGGGAACATCCTGCAGCTGTAAAGTCCTGAGATAGTAGTTATCTCAGACAGGCAAGCATGAGGTCTCCTCCTTGATGAGTCCTTGGCTCCAGTTTTGTCTGGGTCTGACAAGAGAGATTTTGTCTCATTTTCAGCAAGTTTTACAACCATATCACTTTTGCTTTCCACAGGCAAGTAGGTATGGGTTGTTCTTGCTGCCCTGGTCTGTAAATGGTTTCTACTGCTCTCAATGTGGATTTAGACCCTTCTCCTTACCTCACAAGTGTTTGCGGTTGTTCATATTGACTCGGCCTTTTTCTTTTAATTATTTTTATTGAGCTATATATTTTTCTTCACTCCCATCCCTTCCTCTTCCCTCCCCTTCTATCCTCTACCATGGTCTTCATCTTCCCAATTTACTCAGGAGATCTTGTTTTGTTTTGTTTTTTTTTTCCTACTTCCCATGTAGATTAGGTACATGTATGTCTCTCTTAGGGTCTTCATTGTTGTCTAGGTTTTCTTGGAATGTGAATTGTAGGCTGGTTTTCTTTGCTTTATGTCTAAACACCACTTATGAGTGAGTACATTTTATATTTGTCTTCATGGGTCTGGGTTACCTCACTCAATATGTTGTTTTCTAGATTTATCCATTTCCCCTCAAATTTCAAGATGTCATTATTTTTCTTCACTGTGCAGTACTCCATTGTGTAAATGTACCACATCTTTTTCATCTGTTCTTTGGTTGAGGGGCATTTAGGTTGTTTTCAGGTTCTGGCTATGATTATTTGTTCTTTGGATGACCAATTTCTTGAGTTCTTTGTATATTTTGGAGATCAGACCTTTGCCCAATGTGGGGTTGGTGAAGATCTTTTCCTACTGTACAGGCTGACATTTTGTCTTGCTGACCATGTTCTTTGATATACAGAAGCTTCTCAGTTTCAGGAGGTCCCAATTATTAATTATTATTTTCAGTGTCTGTGCTACTGGGGTTATATTTAGGAAGTGGTCTCCTGTGCCAATACATTCAAGTGTATTTCCCATGTTCTCTTCTATGAGGTTCAGTGTGGTTGCTTCTATGTTGAGGCCTTTGATCAATTTGGACTTGAGTTTTGTGCATGGCGATAGATATGAATCTATTTTCATTGTTCTACATGTTGATATCCAGTTATGCCAGCACCATTTGTTGAATATGCTTTCTTTTTTCCATTTTATGTTTTTTACTTCTTTGTCAAAAATCAGGTGTGTGGATTAATATCCGGGTCTTTGATTTGGTTCCATTGGTCCTCCTGTCTGTTTGTATGCCAATACAGGCTATTTTCAGTATTGTAGCTCTGTAGTGGAGTTTAAAGTTAGGGATTGTGAAGCCTCCAGAAGTTCCTTTATTATATAGGATTGTTTTGGCTATCTTGTTTGTTTTTTTTTTTTTTTGCTTTTCCATATGAAGTTGAGAATTGTTCTTTTGAGATCTGTGAAGAATTTTGCTGGGAGTTTGATCGTCATTGCATTGAATCTGAAGATTGCTTTTGGTAAGATTGCCATTTTTACTATGTTAATTCTACCTACTCAGGAGCATGGGATATCTTACCATTTTCTGGAGTCTTCTTCAATTTCTTTCTTTAAAGATTTAATGTTCTTGTCATACAGGTCTTCCTCTTATTTGTTTAGAATTATGCCAAGATATTTTATGTTGTTTTTGTCTATTGCAAAGTGATGTCTCTCATTTCTTTCTCAGCCCATTTATCATCTGTGTAAAGGAGGACTGCTAATTTTTTGAGTTAATCTTGTATCGTGCTACATTACTGAAAGTGTTTATGAGTTGTAGATGTTCCTTGATAGAATTTTTTCAATTCACTAATGTAAACTATCATATCATTAGCAAATAGTGAGAGTTTGACTTGTTGTTTACCAGTTCGTATCCCTTTGGTCTCCTTTTGTTGTCTTATTGTTCTAGTTTGAACCTCAAGTACTATAGCGAATAGATATGGAGAAAGTGGACAACCTTGCCTTGTTCCTAATTTCAGTGGGATTGCTGGGAGTTTCTCTCCATTTAGTTTGATGTTGGCAGTTGGCTTGATGTATATTGGTTCTATTATGTTTAGGTATGTTCCTTGTTGTACTTTGTCTAAGGTCTTTTCAGCATCTAATGAGATGATCATGTGCTTTTATTTTTTCAGTTGGCTTATATGGTGGAATCTGTTGACAGATTTTTATATGTTGAACCATCCCTGTATCTCTGGGATAAATTGAAATTGATCATGGTGGATGATTTTTCTGATGTGTTCTTGGATTTGGTTTGACAGTATTTTATTTAATATTTTTCCATCCATGTTCATGAGTTAGATTGATCTGGAAATCTCTTTCTTTGTAATGTCTTTGTATGTTTTGCTTATCAGGGTAATTGTAACCACATAAAAAGAGTTTGACAATGCTCCTTCTGTTACTATTGTGTGGAACAATTTGAGGAGTATTCGTATTAGTTCTTCTTTGAAAATGTGGTAGAATTCTGTGCTGAAACCATCTGATCATCAGCTTTTTTTTGGGGGGTCGGAAGACTTTTGATGACAGTTTCTATTCTTTAGCAGTTATAGTTCTATTTAATTTGCTTAACTGGTCTTGATCTAATTTTGGTAAGTGATATTTGTCCAGAAAATTGTCCATTATTTTCTTTAAGTTTTCCAATTTTGCAGAGTAAGGGTTTTTGAAATATGACCTGATGATTCTTGGATTTCCTTCATGTCTGCTGTTATGTCCCCCTTTACATTTCTAATTCTGTTAATTTGGATATTCTCTTTCTGCTTTTTGGTTAGTTTGGATAAAGGTTTGTCTATTTTGTTGATTTTCTCAAAGAACCAACTCTTTGTTTTATTGATCTTTCTATTGTTTTCTTTGTTCTAGTTAGTTAATTTCAGCTCTCAATTTGATTATGTCCTGCCTTCTAGTCCTGGGTGAGTTTGTTTCTTATTGTTCTAGAGTTTTCAGGTGTTCTATTAACTCAATAGTGTGGGATTCTTCCAGTTTATTTTTGTAGGCATTCAGTACTATGAACTCCCCTCTTAACACTGCTTTCATTGTGTCCCATAAATTTGGGTATGTTGTGTGGTCATTTTCNTGGATAAAGGTTTGTCTATTTTGTTGATTTTCTCAAAGAACCAACTCTTTGTTTTATTGATCTTTCTATTGTTTTCTTTGTTCTAGTTAGTTAATTTCAGCTCTCAATTTGATTATGTCCTGCCTTCTAGTCCTGGGTGAGTTTGTTTCTTATTGTTCTAGAGTTTTCAGGTGTTCTATTAACTCAATAGTGTGGGATTCTTCCAGTTTATTTTTGTAGGCATTCAGTACTATGAACTCCCCTCTTAACACTGCTTTCATTGTGTCCCATAAATTTGGGTATGTTGTGTGGTCATTTTCATTGAATTTTAGGAAGTCTTTATTTTCTTCCTTTATTTCTTTGACCTATTGATGTTTGAGGTGAGCATTGTTTAATTTCCATGAGTCTTACTGGTTCACCATTGCTTAAAATTAGAATTCAACAGCAACACTAATTACAGAGAGCCCACAAACACATGAAAGTTAAACAATGGGGTTATTCCAATTTTTTTGTATCTGTTGAGGTTTGCATTGTTACCTAGTACGTAGTCAATTTTTGATATGGTTCCATGAGGTGCTGAGAAGAATTTATATTCTTTTCTGTTTGGATGGAATATTCTATAGATATATGTTAGGTCCATTTGTATAATAACATCTGTTAGTTCCCTTATTTCTCTGTTAAGTTTCAGTGTGGCAGACCTGTCCAGTGGTGAGAGTGGGGTGTTGAAGTCTCCCACTGCTAGTGTGTGGGGTTTAATGTGTGATTTAAGCTTTAGTAGTGTTTCTTTTACATATGAGGGTGCCCTTGTATTTGGGGTATAGATATCCAGCACTGAGATTTCCTCTGATGGATTTCTTCTGTGACTAATATGAAATGGCCTTTTTTGTCTCTTTTGATTAATTTAAGTTTGAAATCTATTTTGTTAGATATTAGGACCAGCTTGTTTCTTGTGTCCATTTGATTGGAAAATTTTTTCTCAACCCTTTACTCCGAGGAAATGTCTGTCTTTGAGGTTGAGGTGTGTTTCTTGTATTCAGCAGAAGGATGAATTCTGTTTTCATATCCAATCTGTTAGCCTGTGTCTTTTTATAGGTGAGTTGAGTCCATACTAATGACCAGTGACTTTTAGTTCCTGTTATTTTAGTTTTCTTTGTTGGTGATGTTATTGTGTGTGTTTTCCCCTTCTTTGGTAATTTATGCTGTGAGATAATCTATTATCTGTGCTTTTGTTGATGCAGCCAACTTCCTTGGGTTGGAATTTTCCTCCTTGTACTTTGTGTAGGGCTGGGTTTGTGGCTAGGTGTTGGTTAAATCTGGTTCTGTCATGGAATATCTTGTTTTGTCCTTCTATGGTGATTGAAAGTTTTGTTGGCTGTAGTAGTCTGGGCTGGCATCCATGGTTTCTTAGTGTCTGCATAACGGTTGACCAGGACCTTCTGGCTTTCATTGTTTCCATTGAGAATTCAGATGTAATTCTGCTAGGTATGCCTTTATATGTTACTTGGCCCTTTTCCTTTGCAGCTCTTAATATATCTTTCTTTTTGTCTGCATGTTTAGTGTTTTGATTATTACATGGTAGGGGGACTCATTTTTGGTCCAGTCTGTTTGATGTGCTATAAGCTTCTTGTATCTTCATATGCATAGCTCTCTTTAGGTTGGGAAAGTTTTCTTCTATGATTTTGTTAAATATATTTTCTGTGCTTTTGAGTTGGATGTCTCCTTCTATACCTATTATTCTTAGTCTTGTTCTTTTCATGGTGTCCCATATTTCCTGGATATTTTGTGTTAAGTTTTTATTAGATTTAATGTTTTCTTTGGCCGATGAACTATTTCCTCTATTGTATCTTCAGTGCTTGAGTTTCTCCCTTCCATCTCTTGTAATTTGCTGTTTATTTTTTCATTTATGGTTTCTGATCATTTTCTCTTAATTTATGTTTCTATAATCTCCTCAGATTGTTTTCTTTATTTTCTCTATTGCAGTTTTCAAGTCCTCAATAGTTTCTTTCATCTGCTTAATTGCTTTTTCTTGGCTTTCTTTAAGTGATCTGTTGATTTCTTCCAATTTTTTGTTTGCCTTTTCCTCCATTTCTTTGAGAGATTTTTCATTTTCTCTTTAAGGTCCTCAAACATTCTCCTAAAGTTATTTTTTAGGTCATTTTCTTCTGTTTCATCTATAGTTGGTTGTTCAAGTCTTGCTGTTGTAGAACCACTAGTTTTTATTGGTGTCATGTTGCTCTTTGTGGTGTTGAGTGTGTTCTTACCTTGTCTACCCATCTTTTCCACTGATTGGTGCAGTTGGAGCTGTGTCTCTGGTGATCAACCTTCCAGGTGTCAGTGGATCCAAGGCTCAGATGGTTGCTCCTCTTGGTGTTGTCAGGGCCATAGTTCCAGTCATCTGGAGGTCACTTGGTGTTCCTGGAGGTTGGTTGGCACTTCTGGGTGTCACTCTGCAATCCTTGACATCATTCATGTCTGCTCCTATGGAGGCTGCTTGTTTGAGGCTGCTCCCACTGAAGTTGCTGCCTTGGCCCTGCTCTAGCTGAGGTCACTGGTTCAGGCCTGTTCCCACATGCTCCCACGGAGGTCCCTGACTTCTTCTCTTTTGTCTTTTATGGTTCTCTACTTGACCTATTAGATTCTCCTCATATTCCATTATAATTGACTTTTTTCTCTATGTGAGTATCCTTGGGAAAAAGATATAATAACTCACTAATGACCTATCCCCAGACCTTCAGCATGTCCTTTTTTGGCATATGGTTAGGGCCCAAATCAAACTTGTTTGTAGTCACTAAACTTGTGTATATATAGGGTTCGTATATTTTTCTGTTACTGACAGACATTGTAGCTTGATCAAAGTGTTTCCTTTTTCTAGAATGTAAACTTTTTATTTCTATATAATTTTATTTCTTTCGCACTTAAAAATCTTCATTATGTATATTCACTGTGTATGGACTGTGTTATATAAGGACATTTCCATACAAGTACATGCTGCACACTGAACACACTCCTACCTTCCCTCCCCTTCTCTCTCTCAACTCTTGTCCTCCTTGTCCCGTAGTCACTTTCACTCCTACTCTCATATCCAAACATGGTGTTAGGTATCTCTATAAACTCTCGGAACCACTAATAAGAAAAAATATAATATTGTCTTTTTAAGACTTAATCTGCTTAACACAGCTATGTCTGCTTACATTTGTTTTCCTGCTATTATATATTTTGTTCTTTATGGATCCAAAAAATCCATTATATTCACAGGGTAGATCTCTTTACCCATTCCTCTGCTGTTGGACACTTAGGTTGGTTCTATGGCTTAGCTGCTATGAACAGAACAGCAGGAGCCATTACTGTACTTGTGTCGTTAGACGTGTTTGACTTGGATCACTTTCGATCAAAGTCTAGGGATGTTATGTTATATCTAGTTCACATTTCTCTCCATATATGCTTTGTGAAAGATTTAACAAAACTGCTTTTAGGATATCAATGTTTTCTATATCTGTTATGTCATAGTTGAGAAAATGGAAGCCATAATCAGGAATTGCACATTGAGAAGAACTAATAATATATGGAAGTGACTTTGTGTGTGCTAGAAGGCTAACTTGCTGTTTGATACTGAGGTATTTATAAGCACAAGTAACTTCAGGAAATCAGGGACCACAACAAAAGATTGTCTTCAGAAAGCTTAGGAACTGTGCGTAGATATTCCTTTGCTGGTTATCATGTTTCATGAGTCTTATTGATAGGGCTTGCACACCTTGTGGAGTCTTAGCACTTATTACTAAGTGCAATTACCTAAATTTCAATGGGGAGACACTCTTGTCTGTGACCAGAACTCTGAGAATATAAGTTGAACACTTGAGTTATACCCGGAAGATCATCCTGTGCTGGTCTCCAATGAGGAATCCCACAGCAGGACCTGGGAGTCCTGGTAGGAGCCAGCAGATGCAAACACCACTATCTTTTTCTCCCTGGAGGGTTTCTGGCAGAATATGGAACTAGGAATAGAGTTGTCTTCATTTTTGCCACCTCCCAGTGTCCTGTCAATTTCCTTATTTAAAGACTTTGGTGGGAAAAGAGTCTGGTATGTTTTTCATAATCCCAGGTCCAGCATTTCAGAGCATGAAGGTGAATGAAATCCTCCTCCTCCTCTGAGGCTGAGAGAGGGGAAACTCTTCAGGTTCAGAAGGATTAAAGAGACTTGGTTTCCAAAACAATATAGTAAAATAGTCTCCTTACTTTGAAGCCTGTTTTCAATATGATTCCAAGTAATTCTTAAGTAAGAAAATGCAGCTTGGGACAGAATCTGTCTGGAAAAATCTTGATGCCAGTGTAGAAAGTGACTCCAAAGTCAAAGCATTCTTCTGAGCCCCAACACATGGAGCCCATGATTTATTTTAGTTTTTGCTTATTTTTCAGTCCCTTGCTCCAAGAATGTCTTTTGGGCCAGATGCGCCTGCGGCTCAGATGCTTGGAAATAGCCCTTACTATAAAGTCAGTTACTCCTCAGGCTCTCCTGCCAGGCTTCTCGCTGTGCACTGTGCACAGCCACACTCCACTCTTCCTGCTTGCATTGCCCCATGTGTCACTCCACCGTGACCTAGCACAGGTCATAACCATTTCTTTCTCTAGTCTCTATTGCCTTTCTGCCTCCTATAAATAAGATGCTTAGTGAATGTCTCTGAATTTTCTTCTGTTTTTTTTTCCCCCTGGGATTATTGTATACAAAAAGCAATTCTTGCTTGCTTGAACCTTTAGATTCTTCAACGATCTATTCTAATCTATTTTACTACTTTGACTCAGTTTTGTTGTGGGGGGTAAAGGCTTTTGGATTCACATAACCACATTTAACTTCAACCAAGTTAAATTACAATAAGTCTAATTTAATTTGTACAACCTAAGCTATGTAATTTCTCTTGAACCTTGACTTCTACTGCAGACTATGACCAAAGGTAGGTAGGGAGATTAAGTGAAACAAGCTGTGTGTTTCATCTAAAGCATAGTAGGATGAAGTGAATCTTAGTCCTCTTTACCTGTGCAAGCACAGCTATGTAGACAGGCGAGAGGGTTTGCTGGACGAAGGAACTTGTTGCCAATCCTGATCATCTAAATTGATTCTACCAGATGAGGCATCCACATCTGTGTGTGGCACATGTTTTCCAGAACCTCAATGAATGTAATTTTTATAATTAAGTAAAAGTGTAGGTGTTGTTTGGGGAAAGTAGGAAAAGAAGTGGATGCATTATACATAGCAGGGCACAGTAGATAAATATGAAGGGTTTGAAGAAGTCTAGTTTGCAGAAATATTTTCTGTTTTATGGGAAATAGCAGTGATTTTATCAGCAGATGAGTCCATCCTGTGTGGTGACTTTACCTGTTCAGTTCCCCAAGGTGCAGATGCAGTATCCTGAACACCCCAAAGGAGAAATAAGCAGAGACGTTCAGGGAAGGCTCAAAGAGAGGTTGCCTCAAGGAGAAAAGGAAGGTCTGCTGGAGCCAGATGTGTGCCTTGAATGGCACCCAAAACTTAGTATTTTGTTTTCTTTAGACAATAGAAAGTCTAAATCTGAAAGAGTAAAAAAAAAAAACAGACAATCTTGCAAAAATGGATTCCACATTTTATATGCAAAAGTTTATATATATGACAGGCGAAGAGTTTTGCAGACCAGCAGATTCAGGGGTATTTGCCTACTTTTCCCACCACTTCTTCTGAATAAGTCTGGGAAAGATACACTTAATGTCAGTGTTGCTTGTGGAGATGGTGCTATTTTTCTAAACACACAGAGAGTGGTGTCACTGTTTACCTCAAACATCAAAAAATGGTACCAATAGGCAATGATAATGCTGCAGAGAGGAGAGACCAGGGTGGAAGACTCCATAGTGTTGTTCATCTAGAGTTTGGTTCTAACAGAAGCAATACTGTGCTCATAGTGACAAATGTATAAAGAGATGGGGAACATCCGTATGAGAGATGTGATAAGAAGCATAGACAAGGGATGTGCCCTCGGGGTGGGACTGGTAGAGTTTTAGAAAAAGCATTTAGGAAGCCACACAATGATAGGGATGGGTAGTCAAACTAATACCTAAAGATGAGGATCTAACAATTGGCAGAAAGGGCAGGAAGCAGAGTTGTTCATAGAGGAACAGTGTGAACAGACCCCAAGAGATGAGAAACATGACAGTGCACTGGGAAGGTAATGTCTAAGACCTGCTATAGCAGGGAGAGAGGGAGGATGGCAATGGAAAGGCTGGGCCTGAAAAACTGGGCCTTACATGGTCTATCCAGAAACTTCCACTTTATCCTGCGGTTGGTGTGGAGATGTTTAAAGACTCAGCAGTGCGGTGATATATTCCATACTTGTGGCTGCATGAAAGAAAGAACCAAGATAATGAGAGAAACTAGCTGGAAGCTGCGGCAGTAATCTATATAAGAATGAGGGTAACAGTGAAGGACACCAAGGAGGAGCATGAAACAGTTCCAAATGTTTATCCATGCAGGTGCATTGGTGATGCTGTCAGCCGTGGATATAGGCTCACAGAAGACAGGCCAGGGCGAAGCTTTAGAAAGGACAGGCATGATGCCTTGAGGCACACAACACTATTCTTCCACACTATACTCACATCTTCTGGTTTCACTTTGGTAGAGCATTTAGTTTTTAGCTCATTTCATTTTATTGATGGAAAAACATTTAATTTCAATGAAAGATTTTCAAAGGAAATACAAGTGATGCATTTGTTGAGTTCTTTTCATTAGCGTCTTCTTTGCATTAACTATTATGAAACAAAAGAATGTAGCCCTCTCTAAAATTCTCCTTTATGGAGTCAAGATTCTGTTGGTCATCTTAAGTTTCAGTTCTATAAGACTGGACCTTGGCTTTGATACTATTTGGTTTGTTAATATTTATTGTCAACTTGACAGGATGTAGCATCACCTAGAAGACACCAAGTATATAACTGAATAAAAAAAAAAAAGATAACATCCTTCTCCTGCCATACTCTGGACATGATGTGACCATGCACCTCGTTCCCCTCCCGCCATGCTTCCCCACTATGATGGGCCATATCCCCTTCAACCACGAGTTGAAACATGCCTTCCTCCCCTCAACTCAAATGATACGAGCTTTATAGGCTTCCATACAAGATGCTCTTTTCTATTCATTTCGGATATCAAGGTAATAGGTTACACTGAGAAGGTTCCAGAAATGTGGGTTTTTTTTCTTTTAGTTTTTAGAGACGAGATATCTCTGCAGCTTTGGAATCTGTCCTGGAACTTGCTTTGTAGACAAGGCTGACATTGAACTCACAGAAATCTGCCTGCCTCTGCCTTCTAAGAGTTAGGATTAAAGGCATGTACTACCACCACCTGGCCAAGAAGTTTGCTTTTATCCCAAGATAAGGCATGAATGAATCCATAAAACAGAGATGAATTGTATAGAAGAATAAAGATGATTTAGAAATATGCAATATTTTTGAAATTATCATTATTTTATTTCTTGTATTTCATATTGTACCTTTGCAGATTTTGAAATGAATTCTGCTTTTAAATATTATGTTTTTTTTCTTTGCCAAGACAATGATAAATAGCTTTCCCATCTCTATGAAAGACATCTGTTTTGGAGATTCCTTTTTTTGTTATTTTTTTTTCTTTTTTTGTCCAGTAGTAGTATGGAGAGAAAGAATAAACCGAAACTATCAGTCCACATTCACTACCCAGAAACCATGAAATAAACAAGTCCCTGCGGTTCTCCCTACATGTGCTTTTGGGACACAGTGACTTGGATATGGCAGATCCAGTTTCTGCTATGGATGTGAACCAGCATATTTTCAACTTGGCTCTGAGGTTGGTAAAGGGAGTTTTCTTGTCTTTCTCTAATAAAATGCAGATGGTTCTCCCAGAATCCTTCAATTTCCAAAGATGTCTTTAAATATGAACATCTTCTTTGAGGATAAAAATAGATTCATTAAACATTATCAATGAATGTTCTTTTTGAACATTATCTTTGTCCTTCCTTCTAAACAGTTTTTTAGATAGTTTGACTCAGCAAGTACATGGAGTACATATTACACAATTGTATCAGAAGACAGAGTAGTAGGCTTAGTCTGTGGATAATCCTTCCATAGCAGCCATCATTTGGAATGACTATATATACCGAGTGACAGTAGGGAATAGATGGCTTTAGTTCCAAACAAGATTCTAGCCCTAGTAGTGTGTGGGTGCATTTAGCTTATTCTGCATAACTGCCCTGCACCTATATTTAGTGCAGAGGTTGAATATTAGTGATCCCAGTTGGAGCGGTGTGTACCACTTTTCATCTATGTGACTTTGGGGCACTTGTTCATAATGCCTTAATTCCTTTATTAGCACAATTGAGTAAGTTGATCCACTATCATGAGTTTGTATAGGGAGCTCATATTTAGAAAGCACTTGAGCCAAGCTTGGCAAGTACTAAACCCACGATAGGTGTTAACTATTATTATTTTATTTTAAATGCATTGTCTCGTGTTGTAAGACTGTGCATATTTTCCTAGGGAGAGGTACTGTAGTTTGATATTGGAATACTCATTTAATCTCAGCTGCTTTGGGTTTCAGTTTTCATATCTGTCAACAAGACAGCAGTCTCATCTTCCTGATAGACAGATTACAGAGAAAGTGTGCATGTGTATGTGTGTGTGGCACAGATATAATCACAAATGTGCCAAAATTTGGCAAACACTCCAATGATCATTACATCCAATGTAAGTTTATTAGCTGGAACTGTTTCTACTACAAAAATTCAACTCCAATTGATTTATCCCAAAAGGAGGATTTAAGGTTGTTGTGATAGGACAAACAAAACAAAACAAACAAACAAAAAATAACCCAGGCCCTACAGGTTTAAGAAGAGGTTTAAGAATCAGGGTTTGGGGAGCACACAAACTGGTGGCCATTACTAGTGGAGCACACAGTTAGCCCCACTGGGTATTTCTGAGGTCCATGCCCTTTTCTTTACAATGCTTCTCAATGCAGTGGAAAAGAAGGAAAGGAGGCAGGAAGAAGGGGGAAGATGATGGTAGGAGGCTGGATTCATGTTGCTTGTGTCTCCTGAGCTGCCAAGTAAGGAAACCCTCCCAGTAGCCTAGTCTCCTGAATCAGAATCTCCAAATAGTTTCCTGCACACCCACCCCAGGGAAGGGGTCTGGATGAATGCCTTTAGTCTGTCTAACAGTGAGTCCATAGTCAGGTCCAAAAGGCTGAGTCATGGAGATCTTTTATTCCTCTGACACTGCTCTTTTATTCAATAGATGAAGGTGAATCCATAACCAGGAGAAGGGGGAAAAAGGGGGGAGGACAAGGAGATTAAAACAAAAGTAAAACAACAAAACCCACAAGCTATCACCACCATTGTTTGCTTCTGTATGGATAATCATGGTCTTTCAACATATCTGAAAACCTAGATTAATTTATGCCCCAAGCCCTCAAGTCTTTTTCTGATGTATAGAGTTGTGAAGATAGATATTGGTCTTATTAGAAGCTTTCTTGATTTGAGAGAAATCCTATCAGCACAATATGTTTATCCTCTGAGCATTGACATTTGGGTCCGGAAAATTCTTTTTTGCGGAGGACTGTCTTGTACATTGTCAGATGTTTACAACATTCCTGACTGGTAACACCTCCTCCCTCCTGACAACGAAATATCTTCAGATAATGTCAAGTGCAGCCTTGGGGTACATCTCTCCTCCTGCTTTCGTATATAATTGTGCTAGTCAGGGGCATTTTTTTCTCTGGCTTTTGTAAATGTACTAGCTGGGGGCATTTCTCCTCCAGCTTTTGTAAATAATTTACCATTGGAATACAGGTATGTAGTAATTTTTATTCTTAGTCCTACAGAACTGGGCCGGGGTGGGTGCTGTTCTGCATGGATGGACTGGTTTTATTGTTTTCTAGACTCCCTTTATCTTTCTATGCAAGTTACACTACTTCAAAGCATCCTACCACCCAGCATATACGATGCTTTGAAAGTCTGAAGTATCCCCTTAAACTATTCAAAGTTTCTCTTCTACTTTGATAAAATGGGATGCTCTCTTGCCTATTCGCTTTCATGCTACCTTGACATTGTATGGTATATACTGATACCATTTGAACTAAGAAACCATATGTTCTATTTGTGTTATCTTAAAACAGTGATTCCCAACATGTGGATCACAAACCCACAGTAGTCAGATATCAGGTATTTAATTATGAATACAATGTAAACAACCTAACAGTTATGAAAAGCAATGAAATAATATAGCATTAGGAAGGCTGAAAACTACTGAGTTAAAACATTGTCAGGAAGGCAAATTGACTCCCTGAGGCACACAAAATAATTTTAAAAGGAATTCTAGAATTCTGTAGTTCTATCGTCTTTGCCCTGTTTCCTTCATCTTTCCCACTTGTTGGCATCCTATTACTTCTTTTGTTAAATGTTTGAGTTCCTACTGATTTTCATTCATAGCTTAGATTTAAGGCCATAAGGTGTGCAAGTCATTGATTTCTTCAAATAATTTATAGTCTCAAGGTCAAGAGAGTCAAGGAAACAAATACTCATGCTGGGTATGTTACAGCACATCATTTTGTGTAATGTGTACTATAAGTAAATAATTTAACACTCATCATTTAATTTTGCTTATAAAATTGTAAACTACAAGGGAGGTATGACAAATAGTTTACTCATTCTCTACCTGACTCAAGGGGAAGACATTAGAAAATGTGTTTGAAAATGAAT
>LOEQ01006609.1:97381-109627 GCA_001685075.1 Bramus lutescens | reverse complement strand
CAACATCTTTCTCCAGGGTCACCTCTTTCAGGGAAGGATTGCAACCTCTGGTAGCAACTACAACTGCAGAGCCTGTACCACCACTGCCTTTAAAGGATGGCAGGCTGTGTCAACTGCATCGTTTGTCCTGCCCAGGGTTTGGATTTCCATCCAAGGCAGACCAGAGGTCACAGCAAGGTGAAGCCCAACAGGTTGCCTTTCAGACTGCATCCTCAGCCTGGTTCTCATTAGTCTCCCTTCCAACTACTTTGGACTCCACTGAAACCATGTGTCTTTCCATTGCAAATTTAATTTGCAAAACATTAAAAATACTTTATTTCTCTAGGATTTCTTATTATGAATAGACACTAACCAAACAGGGATAGTTAATAAATATGGTTATTGATCACTGTATTAATTTAATACAGCCAATAACCAGATAGGTACAAAGGAAGAGCTGTTTAGCATCATGTAACCTTGTCTGCATCTATCCTTTACACAAATTAGGTAAGCAGCAAACAGGATGTCTAGTTGAAGAGCGTTGAAGGACCGAATGGAGCTGGCCTTCTGCACTGTTTACATGGGCTGGGAATGGATGGACTCTGAACCTCATTTCTCCTCCTTTTCAGTCTTCTCTGGTGCCCACTCCCTCTATACTTCCTTTTTTCAACTTCTCTCCTCTCTCTTCCTGTCCTCCCTTTCCGCATCCCTTCCTGCCTTTCTCCTCCCCTACTCTTTCTTCTCTTCCCATCCCCTCTCCTCCCCTCTCCCATCTCCATTTCTTTCCTTCTCTTCCCTCTATTAAGCCTCCTTTCTCTCCTCTCCCTCCCCTTTTTTCTTTGTCTAAACTGCAGTACTTTTGCCTCAGCCTCTTCAGTGCCATTGTTACAGATGAGTACAGCCATGCCTGGCTATATTGAAAATTTCCACCTGTTGCACAGCAGCTTCCCAGCTGGTCCCAGTCCTTGGCAGCCTCACTCTTCACTTGGACTTTATGAGCTTAGTCATTTTCGACACTACATACCTTTAATTACCCACGGCAGCCCCTAGGTTACTGCATACTGTCACAAATGGCAAGGTTCATTGCATTTCTTTTTTCAGGCTGAATGCTACCCTATTGTCTGTCCATGAACAGTTATGTTTCTGCATCTTGGTGGTTGAGTAAAGTGTAGTGGTTTGAATAATGTTGTGATGAATATAAAGATGTGAGGTTGCCTTGAAAGCTTAACTTTCTTTCTACTGTATATATACCTGGAAATGAAATTGCTGGGTCATATGGCAATTCTATTTTTAGGTTTCTGAATAGGTGACTGTATTGTCTTTCATAGCAACTGCACTATTTTACACTCCCAGGAATGTGCCAGGGTACCCATCTCTCCCATATCAGCATTTAACACTTGGTTTTATTTCTAGATTATTAGGTTATTTAGGTGGGGTTATTTTCCTAACCAGAGTGAGATGACCTCATAGTGTGGCTTGTACTTTCTTTACTTTAATAACTAGTGACATTTTCATCTACCTTTTAGCCACCTGCTTATTTTCTTTGCAGAAATTTCTTTTTGGGCAGCTCATTCATTTTTAAAATCAGTTATTCAGCTTGCTCACTGTTGAATGGTTTGAGTTCCTTATATAGGTGAGATATTGATGCTTTATCTGATATATACTCTGAATTTTGGTTTCTACCCTATTTGTCGTTCCATTCTGGCCTTCTCACTCCTCTCTATAGTTTCTTGCTCTGGGCAGAAGACTTTAGTCCTGACTTACTTGTTTGCTTCTACACTTTTTAGTGACACCAAAACTTATTGCTCACCATAGTGTCAAGAAACCTCATTCCCATGTCCAGATTTCAGTTTAAACACTTCAACATATTTGACTTCATTGTCCTGTCAATCCTGCCCCGGTTTAGATTTACTCTCAGAGACAACCATGTCTTGTACTCAAACTGTTCCAAAAGTGATTGCTAGGTGTCCTCAGTGTCTACACAAGCTGCCCAATTTTCTAGGAAGATGGCTGTCCACCCTCCCACCCCATCCCATTTCTTCCCTCCTCTTTAATTCCCCTCCATTTTCTTCCTGTTCTCATTTGACTGATGTTTGAAAGCCAGATCAGACTGTACTCTGTGGTAGAAGCTTCTGTGAAAGTCTTTGGTCTAAATCTGAGTGCACTTTCTCCTTTGAGAAACCACAGCATTTTTTTTTATCACAATGATAAAGCCTACCAACTGTTCATATACTTACATTGTTCAGCTCTCTGTGAATATAAGAATAGAAACACTTTTCTTACTCTTGATTGTTTTATCAGTTCTAATCACAGGATCTGCAGAGTCAGTAGGAAAGAAGGAAGGAAGACAGAAGGGGAGGAAAAGGAATATGAAGGGGTGAAAGAAGACAGTGGAGCAGTTACCTCCAATGGTAGAAGGAGACGCTCGTGGTCTTATGGTTAATCTCAGCTTGAGTTATTTTATGTATAAATGCTTCCAAATGAGTAGTAACAGCTGCTCATTGTCTGGTTGTGAGGACCAGAGAGATACCGCTACTCAACGACTAGCTGAAGAACTGGGGAGGTCGTCATTGTTTGTGCTGGAAGGCAGTGGGTTGCTTTTGTTTGTTGTGTCTTTGTTGCCATGGCTCCTATGACACCCTCATCTGTATAAGCGCCTCAACATGCTGAGATGGAGCTGCCAGGAGGGTTTTCTCAAACTGGAGGGCCTCAGCAAACCAGCAGCTGAGAAAGGCCAGGAGGGGCCTCAAACCCAGCAGGGATGGAATGCAGATCTGTCCTGATCTGCCTCATCCAAAGGGATGATAAAGAAGGAGTCATAAGTGGCTGGCAACAGCTCAACTATTTGGCACCAAAGGCCTCTTCCTAAGAATCATTTTCAAAGTCGGGCCCGCACCCTTGCAAACATGCTCATGATCCTTATGAATGCTGTTTGTCTTTTTTCCCTGCCCTCTTCTGACCCCCCCACTATTCTCTCATTAAAAAAAAAGTCATGGCTGTTCTTTTCAGTGATAAACAAAACAAAACAAACAAAAACAACAACAACAAAAAACAAGTTTCAGAAAGACCAAGCCTTAGGTAAGAATTGAAAAACAAAATGGAGAAGAGAGGTGAAGCTAGCAGGAGGACCAGACTGTGTGGAAGGAGACTCAGTCCCTCTCCTGACAGGGACCTGCACAGATGTGGCGCATGGTCTCAAAGCTCTTCCACAGGTGAAAGGACCCCAGGGTTCTGTGATAGTCCTTGGGGAGTCAAGGACTGAAACTGTTTACACCTTGTTACCCCCAGCCCCGTGCTTACGCACTCCCTATTCTCAGTCTTGTAACCTATGTACCTATTACTCTTGTGCCACACAGCTCCTCTACATTGGGAACCAGCATTTTTTCGCTTCCTTTTCCTCTAAAGCTGCACACAGGAGTTATGAACAGCAGATATTCTGACAATCCACCCGTCAACACTCATGCACAAGTCTGCAGCTTTCTACTCAAGCATGGAATTCCTTTGTCCTTGCCTTAATTCCCATCACTCCTCTCCCTGTCTCCTTTTTAGCACATTCAACACTCAGTCAGAGCTGGAGATGTGTTTTTTTTTTCTTCAAAGAGTGCTTGTCTAGTGTGAACAAATCCCTGGGCTCAATCTCCAGCCTTGCACAAACTGGGCATGCTGGCCTATGCCTGCCACCCCAGCTTGTGAAGAAGAGAGCCTGAAGTTCAAGGTTATCCTTAGATACTTAGACAGCTCCTAACTGGCTTGGGATACTGCCAGAACAAAACAAAACAAAACAAAAATAACAAGGAGACTCATCTTCCTAATACTCTGTAAAGATTAAAGCTCACTGAAATATCCTTTAGGAATATATTGTGAAGAAGCTTCTCTATCATCAGGAGAGCTAAGATCTACTCACTGTGTTAATGAGGTACCTTGACGCTCCATTATCATATTAAACCTAAATAAAAAAGACATCAAGTATGTATTCTATAGAATGGATGATCAAAATACAATAGAGATGACTCGGTATCTTTTTTGTGGCTCTATAAATTGAATTGACACCAGGAAATGTAACTGAGCTGAACTAGAATGTCCATGTCTTAAATCTGCACTATTTTATGACTTTATTCACATTTCTAATAATACTTCACTCTTGTACAACCTTCCACTTCTTTTCCTTCTGTCCGTTATGGGGCTTCCACTCAGTCCCTATTTGAACCTTAAATGTTATAGGAGAAGTCCTGGAGAATTGGTTGAGAGTCAGATCTCAAGCTCCCAGACTCCCCACATCTCATTTCGGCTCATAGTGTGTTTACTTGGAGTTGAATGTATCAGTTCAAGAAAATTAAGGTAACTCTTTAATATGCCAATATTGTATTTCAATAGTTTATGCTTTTACAGGGATTGATGATACAGATTGACTTCAGGAGGTACTGGTGTATTCCAACAGTTTAAACAAATCTGTTTAAAGAGGGCGGTGCTGTAAGCTCCTGGAAGGGGGTCAACAAATATATTCTGTGATAGACTAGATAATACATATGCTGAACTTTGCGGGTCATTTGCTCTCTCTCACAAGCACTCAGCCCTTCCAGTAAAGCATGAAAATAGCCCCGAGCAATATGTAAGTTAACACGCATGGCTACATTCCAAGAAAACTTAAAATGATAACAAATTTGAGTTTTAAATTATTTTATGGATCATGAAAAACAGTCTTGAAATTTCTTCAGTATTTTAAGAATCCAAACTTTCTTGACTTTCCTGCTATAAAGTCAAACCAGTGGACTGGATGAAGTTGGTCAGTTCCTGACACAGATATTCACCTAGTGCTTTATCTATTATTTTGGAAACCAGTTGGTTTGGAAGCTGCTTCTAGGTTCTAGGGATCCCTGGAAACCCTTGGGAGAGAGAACTGCCATTGAATCTGTGATTTCAAAATGAACTCTTTCTGTATTTGGAGCTTGTATGCAGACGTAGAAGCTTCTGGACTGCCCACTTCAGTTTGCCTATGTGGAAGGCAACTGAGTGCATTCAGTCTGGTGGGAAGGGTGATGTCATTAGCAGGTGAGGAGCCTGTACAGAAGCGTGAAGACATGGAGCAGCTGCCATTGGGAAATCTAACTAGAGCAAAGGGTGACCTGGGGAAGAGCAGATGGCCGTGTGGGAATGAATAGCTGCTTTATACTAAAGTGGCGACTGAGGAAGATTTGTGGAGCATATTAAAGCAACTTTAAGATTCCTAGAGCTAGCTCGGTGGAGTGTGACGCAAAGCTGGTAACAGAAGGAATGCTCTGTGTTTGAGACATATGAGTATAGATCTGGACATGGACAGAAGTTTAGCAGTTTTGTTAGAGTTCAGTTTATGAGGCCTAAGATGTATGTTACCATAAACACAGTTGCTAAGCAGCATCTATATCTTTGTTATCCCTTGTCTGTGAGTTTTAAACTTTCTATTTTGAAATAATTCAGTGCTTCAGATAACTTGCAAAATACTGCTCAGATTCATTTTTTTAAGCATTTGTCCACATTTATCACACACATCACTTATAAGTTCCATAAATTCATGATTAACTACAACTTTTATGCTATTAATATTGACATATTATTTTAAATTTATTTATTCTCTTATGATTTCATACATGCATGTAATGTTATTTTTGAGATAATAACTGCAATGTTTTCTACCTCCCTCATATGATGGTATTTTACCAATGTCTCCTCATTACCTCTTTAATCTATTTCTCTTTCCCACAAAGGCTTTTCTTTCCAAATCCCCATCCTTCATCTGAGTATTTTCCTCTGACTTCTTACATTTAATTGGGTTGTCTATATGAGAATGAGTAGAGGCAATGTGCTGGGGACTGCACCACTAACAAATCTGACTTCCTCTCCTCCTGAAAACTTTAACTGCCTGCACTGCCTGGTGCTCTTCTGGAAGAGTGTAGTCTTATTAGGCCCCTGGCCACAATGAGGCCATGATGGAATATCAGAGACTTCAGTGTTGTGCAGATTTAGTCACAGGGAGCCACTGCTGTTGTGTGTTCATGGATTCAACAGCCATGCCATGTCCAAAAGATTGCATCTTACAGCATTTATTCCCATCTCTTCATTCTTTCTGTCCCCTCTTCTGCAATAATCTTCAAGCCTTAGTGGGTTGACTGATATCGATGTCATATTGAGGACTTAGCACTCAGTAGGTACTTTATCTCATCACATTGAGCAGTTATGAGTCTCTAGATTGACAAGCACCAACTTCAAACTCTTCTGACCGTTTTCCCAAGCCTTGTTTGTTATTGTTATATTCATCAATATAGTGAAGTAGTAAGACCCAATGTTCTTGGCACAAACCCAGGGATCTATGTATATTTCATTGCCATTTTTTCCTTCTCCAATCTGAGCAATTTCCAACCCTTTTTTCTCTTTCATGATTGTATCATTTTAAGTAGAGCAGATTTTATAGAATGTCCCCAGTTGTTGTTATGTTTGCCCACATTAGGAGTTGTTAAGTTGTCTCCTCATGGTGTCTTGTAATTAGTCACGTGGGTTACTTTGTCCTCCCTGTGATAATAATTCCTGTATCTCTTGGTTAAATGAAATACTACTGTACAAGTAGCCAATATTACTCTGTGCTTGTAAATTAGTAATCAATGAAAACATTTTTGGGTGATAAACTTTATGCATACTGTAATATGGAGTTTTTCCTTATACTTCATGCCCTTACATTAGTAGCAACTCATGGATTTCTGTTTGACTCAAAAGGCTAAAACTATAAAGGTCAGTGTTTATCTTGATGCTCATATTGTTCTAGATTAGCCAAGTAAGCTCTTCAAATGGCCCCAGTGACCTTTTGACTTGCTGTCTCAATTCTTTAAGAAATTTCTTGGTTTATAATATAGTAAACTACTATTAATATTGGAATTGACTTTTCCTTTCCCCAACTCTGCCTCAATGCACTTGGGAGCCCTGAATTCTTCAGTGCAGAACTATGCATGTATAGGCAGAAAAAATAGGATACTAAGAATGAACCCAATTAAATTCTGAGGGAATATTGATATTTATAGGTTCTTTTAATCTAGGCCACAAATAAACAATTGTACAGAGAGAGAGAGAGAGAGAGAGAGAGAGAGAGAGAAATGCAAACAGACAAATATACACAAACTACAGAGATATATGTATACATATGTGTTTACAGACATTTTAAATCAAATTCTACATTATTTCCTTCAAATTTCAATCTACACTACAACATGGGATCTTTTTTCCAGTTTTATAATCCTATTGTAATTTTCCCTCATCTGTGGGGAATAAAATGAAGCTTTTTCAGTTTTCTTAGTTTTCTTTGATATCTCTTGTTTACTTACTATCTCAGTTGTTGTTTTGTAGGTAAATAATTTTCTTGCTGGGAGTATATCTTGACATCAACATCTCAGGCGATCACCCCCACATTATCCAATTTATGACTCTCAGAAGGAAAAAGAAGAAGGAGAAGGGGAATGAGGACAAAATTCCATCCCTAAATACTTTGCCCTTTCCTCTGTGTTGGATAAAACATAGGCTCCAAAAAGCAACCAGTGAGGAAGAGAGGACCAATTTTTTCTCTACCAGGAAATGAAGGAAATCCATTAGCATAGATGATACAGAAGGAAGACAGTGACAGGTAGAGAAAGAGAGTAGCTCAGCATCTTTCTCTACCAGTGTTTAGAATTATTACCGGTTTAGCTTTCCTACTGTGTTCAACAAGAAGACTTCCTTTCTACAGTTGTGACTTCAATAAGAGAACCAGACACCACTGGAAAGTTTTGCCTGCGAGGAAAATGTGTGTGTGTGTGTGTGTGTGCTGGCCTGTTTCCTTTTCTCTGCTCCTAAAATTATAGAAGGTGTATTGTGCTCCTACTGAAGCAACATGAAGGATACATCAAGAGAAAGTTAGGGATGCTGTCATCCCAGAATTCACTATGAGTCCAGCTTCAGATAACTGAGTGAAAGCTAGCATACACCTACACCTAGTTATTTGAACAAGATAAATGTCTATTCTATCCCATGCATATATTAATAAGCAAGTTGATGAATTCTAATCTGAACCCCAACTTGAGGAATAATATTGGGGGAAAACCAGTAGCCCCATGAGTGGATCTGCTGGACTAAAGATTTGTTCTTCTCCTCACTTGAGTCATTGACAAGGGATGAGCACATGGGAGAATTTGGACATGGAATAATTGTCTGTCTTCTTTGCTATTTTTCATGCATGGGTATGAGGTTCACAGTCATTATGGCCAGTAACTTCTTGCCTAAATAGGAAGATGAAACACTGAGAGAAATTTGACTCAAAATCATAGCCTGCTTCACCATTGGGCCTTCTGTTGTTGACATGGTTCTTTTCGTTGTCTGACTATTGGCTAAGTCAATTTGCATTGGGTTTTGTGTTACTTGGTGGTGAAAGCAGGCTGAGATGCTGATGATAGTTTTGTCTATCAGCTTCAGTTCTTAGTACCATGATTTCTAAGAAAAAAAAGAATGGAAGTCTATTTTTCAACGACATAAAATTAAATTGTGTAAGTTGTTAGGTAATGAAGACACATGAAACAGAACTCAGAAGTCTGAAAGAACTGCTGTGCTAACTAACCATACATGCATTTACTGTGACTGCCCTCACAAAGGGAAGAAGAGAGGTAGGTAAGACAAGATTCTGAACAAACAGACATGAAACACTGAATGGTAATTGGCAAAGTGTTACTGTCAGGATCAAAGCATCTGCTACTATTGTAACATATGCTGACTATCAATGATCTCTTATGGGTAATGGGTTTGTGTGGAGGTTGTGAAGAAGGAAAGAAGATAAAATGCTTTTAGAACAGAAGAATGCATAAGTAATGTCCTTTTTTCTAAAATAGGTTTTCTTGAGAAATGCGATTATGGTGTAGTTTCTACTTCTCTGAAGGATTTATTCTATTTGGTCTGTAAACCTAAATAACTGTGTGTTTTCATTTTATTGAAAATGTTGTTTCTTAGATCTGAAATCAGAATTATCAGGAAGCCAATCATCTAAGGACTTGAAGCTGTTTATGCCTGTAATCCACTGTGGGACACATACTCACATATGAATTATCTTCCATTAAGTTGCGAAACAAATCCCTTTATACAAGGGCCAGCCCTAGTCACAATCAACAGTGTGTCTGCTCTGGGGCCTTTTCCCATTGCTCCAGAGCTGGTCCCATCCCAAGGCACAGATTGGGTGAAGTTTTAAGTCAGTATTGTGGACAGGTGCACCTCTGGGACTGGAGCTCTGAGAATCTGTCCTCCTTAGCTACAGTACAGGAGACTCAGAGTGCATCAGGTCACATTGCTATTTGTTTCACTCCAAACTTAAGTTTGGACCATTTGAAGGCATCAAGACTCAGTAAGGGAATAATGATATAAATCTAAAAGGAGAGGGAAAAGACATAAAATAATAGATTATATGTCTTCATAGCTGCAAAATTAGAGTGAATTAACAAAATTAATACCAAAAAGATAAAGCAATTTAAGAAGGAAGTTAGCTAGATGCAAGATAATAAAAAACATTTATATACCATCATTTATGTGGTAGAACATTTGATTATACTTCAAACAAATAAAGATAAAAAGGAAAATACCATATGTGGGGACATAGACTGGTCACTAAACTTATCTTCCATTAAACAATGAAAGGTCATTATCACCAGATCTGAACTGAATGTTTATGTTCATAACCCGTTTCTTCTCAGTTATTGGTGAGAAGTACTCACAGTAATCCATTTGACATCTGATGGACATATGATTTTCATAAGTAAATTTGAGACAAGGGTGAGTGTTACTATCACACATGGTCTTACTCATCCTTCTGGTCTTAATGGTCCACATTTATGTTTTCTGTCCTATCTACCAAATACTCTATAGGAGTCATGTCAAGTGATAGAGTAAGTGGAGGATTAGCCCATTCTGTCTGTCTGAGCCTAAAACTAATAGTTGCCCTTGATATTTCTACTTTCATATTAGTACACTACAGTTACAAACCTGTTTTAGAATTCTTCCCTTGAGTTCAAAATAGTCTTTCTACAACAGCCATAGTTACTATTTTTCTCTCTAAGTCTTTCCTTGAAAAGGCCAACACTTTCCATATATAGCTTGCCTAAGATTTCCTTCATATTATCACAGGTAACTTATTATATGCATCCAGTCATATATGCCCACTTTGATTTAGAAGAGCCACTGTTAATATGGGGAGAAAAAAATAACGATGTTGTTGCTAAGACATCTCTGGTTTTTTTTTTTTTGAGAAGTTGAATGTAAAGAATCTATGTGGCTACATCTTGGATGCTCATATTTAAATGGGTTGATCAGGAGGGGAAATCTTGCAGGACCTATGTCTCCTACTTGATCATGAAAAATGTCCTCACTAATGTCAAAGTGTTATGAAACACTCTCCAATTGTATATTACCCAATTGATGGCTTTGATAACCAATATTATCATTCAACATCGAGGGTCCACATGTATCCTTCCAGTCATATTCCTGAATGAATTTTCCCAAGGATGGGAGTTTTCCATTATCCTTGACTCTGTATTGTATGTACATATATGATCTGGCAGAAGACCACAGAGTAGTTTTTCTGAAAATCTGTGGCAAGGTGTACTGTGAATTACCATACAGTTAACAAATGTTAAAGAAGAAAGATGTGTCATGATGTTCAGAAGTTACCTACAATTGGGGATCTGACTAGAAAGAGGCAGACTTTATTACCCCTTCTTTTGATGATCAGTAAGTACTCTATGCTTGGTGGATCATAATGAATCTTGATATCCCAGTAATGGATACACTTTGATGGGTTTTCCAGTGTAAGATGAACCAGTATAAAGAATTTGGGCTCAGAATTGTATATTGAGCATCCTAATCCCTCACCCATGAAATGCACAACTTATATGACAATTTCCGTTTGCATAGGAAACAGAGAAAAAGAACCCACAATTTTCTTGTCAGGTTTTCAGCTCAGCACTTTTCCATATACTGTTCCTTCTGCCTGGAATGTCTTCACCAGCCTACATACTCTGATGGTGTTTTTCTCAGGCTTTAGGGCTTGATTCAGAATTCATGTCTGCTGTAAAGACTTGTTTGGCTATTTTTTTTCCTGGGTTGTCTTGGCTTCCAGATGATTTCATACTGCTATAAATATCAAACTTGATTGAAATTGCTTATTGTCCAGGTGTGTCTCTGGTAAGACTGTGACAAGATACTTTCTTCTTTGTCTTTGAATATATGCCTAAGTAGTTCATAATATCTTGTAGATATGTTCGAAACCATTTATTTTGATCCATATGACCTATATGAATGAAATAATTATCAAAATAGAATTGCTTTTGTTTATATCCTTGCTCCAGTTAGTCATTTCTGTTGGTCAAATATGACTGTGACACATTCTATTCATTTCCATTATTCCTCTAACCTTACTGCCCCACCCCTAAGGTTTTTACCATATTTAACTGCATTTGCTCCCAGAATTCTTGCTTCTTATATAGACTGATTACTAAAAATTAAAACAAAAAGAAGATAACTTTAAATATGACAACTCTTTACTTTGCATTTGTTCTAAGATGTAATTTATGTATGTGATCAGTAATGTCCCTCAAATATACATTTTGATACATTTATGAATGATAAAGGATATGAGGTCTGTCCAGGTGGCATTTATAAGCATTTTGTATATTGTCAGTGTAGTAGAATCTCAGAATCTTTACCCAAACAACACATCTGAGTTGGAACTTTTAGTTGCAGAACCCAGGCCTAAATCCTGGTTTTCTGAACTACCTCTCTGTATAGCACTTCCACAAATTAAGCCAAATATGTACATTTCCTTAATGCTGCAGCATTTTGATCAGCCTTTGTCACGGCTCCAGGCTTTTGTGGCTGGGGTGAAAACAAGATACTACACAGATCCTTGTTTGTGCCCTAGCAACCAAGCACAACACAGATGGCCAGCCTGGCAACCTGCCCATCAGACACTGATTACATACCTGGTGCTGAGACACAATGACAGCTTCCCCACGCAGAGATAGCATGCATTTGTACTGTGAAGTTGGAGTTCAAAGAAATATACAGTAAAGACCATATCCTGTAACTTCAGGCCAATTTGCTGGTTTCAAGTCTAGAGGCAATAACTTTCTGTTGGTGTAATGACAACTTGTCTTCTGCAGCTGAATCATGTTAGGACAGTACGAATTTTCTTTCTTTCTTTCTTTCTTTCTTTCTTTCTTTCTTTCTTTCTTTCTT
>LOEQ01006609.1:76623-87826 GCA_001685075.1 Bramus lutescens | reverse complement strand
AAGAAAATACAATATACAGAATCCAAACTCTCTGTGAATTTTCCATTTTTAAGTGACTTATTTTTCTTCTTTTAACCTATAACTATTTGGACTCTGTCTCTTTAAAGACTTTACCTCCCCTTTTTTTAAAGCATTAACTTTATTGTCTATATTTTTCTTCTCTCTCCCACGCCTACGTATGTCTACCTAACACTATGACCCATTTAGAGATCTTTTATGTTGAATCTGTCCTATTGCATTGTCTGTTTTTGCTTTGCTTTTAAATCGCTAAGCACTTAAGAATCTAAGCTGTATCAAATGGCCAAGGCAGTTTCTTTATTAACCAATGAAAGTAACACATAGTCAGATCACCCTCCTACACCAAGTCATAGGCACTGGGACTATGGGAGAATCCATAAACATAAGGCATGTTAGCTTAGAAACAAGTAGATTCTTGAGTAAAGTTTCTTGCTGCTGACCTCAGGACTTTCTCCAGACAGGGAACTCCTTCAGATAAAATTATTATCATATGGGGGTTTGCAAGACTCTAGTTCCCAAGAACTAGAACATTATTTTGGATGTTGTCTTACTTAGGATCACAACAATTCTCTTAAGGAAAAAGATTAATTGGAGCTGGTTTACAGTTAAAAGTCCATTATTTTCATGGGGGGAAGCATGGCAGCACACAGGCAGACATGGTGTTGGAGTAGTAACTGAAAGTTCTACATCTGGATTAGCAAATACCCTGGATATGTCTTCAACACTTGAAACCTTAAAACCCACTCCTAGTGACACAATTTCTTCAGAAAGGCCGCAAGGCCATACCTTTTCCAACAAGACTCTACATACTAAATAGTGTCATTCTCTATGAGCCTATGGGGGCCATTTTCATTCAAAGCAGCACAGATGTGGTTAGAGTTACTGGGGCCTTTTCTCTGCTTCCAAGAAAGTTAACTCATTTTCTTCAAAAAGTTCTATGTGTAAGGTACTGGGCCAAGATGCTTTGGACATCTTTAATTCCTCTGTGGTTGGTTTATAGGGGTAGCTATCCAACTTCAGTTGATTTTAGTAATGGTGCCTAGTGAACACAGAAAATGGCAAGTTAAAACAGGTTGCTCTCCACAAAGTTCAGCAAGGTCCCAATACTGAAGATACCTATACAATTCTTTGAACATGGCCAAGGTGAGCTGGTGCCTTCATTCATGCATTCTAGAGTCCTTTGTATGGCAAGGCACTCTGAACACAAACAATAGGATAATGCAAATACAAAGTCAGCCACATAGCCTTTGGTCTACAATGGTATCCTTTCTGTAAGATATCTTATGTCTTGGTGGCACAAAGCTTGTGGAGGTAACTAACCAGTATCTGATTTGACTTAGGGCCCACTTCATGAGATGGGATTTATAACTAACACTGCTTAGGTGACCAAAAACCTAAGATGAGATAGCCAAGGGATCTGGGGTAAAACCAAATACTATTAGATTTAAAAAGCAAAACAAAATGAAAAGGAGAGATAAAATGACTCCTAATGGTATTCTGTTATACTAACAATACCTTGTTTAGCTGTCATCAGAGGAGATTCCTCCTAAAGTAGATGGGAACAAATACAGAGACTCATAGTCAGGCTTTAGGTAGAGGCAGAGGCCTTGGAACACTGACTCCTAAATGGTATGTCTCTATTAAATACCTTCCTCATAGCTCAGGTAACCCCACAGAAATGAGGTGAAAAGGGTGTTAGAGCCAGAGGGGATGAGGGCACCAAGTAAACAAGGTTCTCTAAGTCAACCTGGGCAAGTCATATGAGCTCAAAGAGATCAAAGCAACAAGCACACGGGTCTCTACCAGATCCTCTGTGTGTATAGTATGGCTTCCAGTTAAGCATTTTTAAAGCTTTCCTGAGTGTGTTAATGAGTGAGTCTCTGATTTTCATGTCTTCTCTTGAGCTCTTTTAGTTATATTATATTGGTTTGTCTTTTCCAACTTGATATGATAGCTTTTGTTTAATCTCATATTTTATTTTGTTATATTTTATTATCTCTTAGAACCCTGATTTCTTAAAATGAAAGACAGAAAGGGAGTGTATCCTGATGGGAGGGAAAGTTGGGGAGAAACTAGGAGGAGTATAGTGAGGAGAAATCATAATCAGGGTATATGATATGAGAAAAGAATGTATTTTCAAAACAAGGAAAAAAGAAAGGAAAGAAGGAAGAAAAGAAAGCAAGAAAAATTGGCAAGTTAACCTGATCTAGGTGGAGATCTCAAAGTTTTTATCTTAGTGTCAAAATAGCCATATCTATTTGTGTACATTAATGGTACAAAGTCAAAGCTTTTAGTGACATTTTCATGAGTGCATATAAAGTGCTAAGATCATACTCACCTCTTCTATTGTTCTTGTTCTTCTCTCTGTTTCTCTGTTTACAACCATAATGGCCCCCATTTTATTTTCATGCAATTGTACACCCCACCTGGATTCTATAAATAAGAGAAGACATGTGGCATTCATCATTGTGGGGCTGGGTCATTTCACTAAACTTGGTAATCTCCAGTTCCATCCATTTTTTTCTGCAAATGAAAGCATTTCATTCTTCTTTGTAATAAAATAATACTCTAGTGTATAGATAGATATATCACATTTATGTTTTGTCTTTCTTTGCTTCTCCATCTTCTTTTCTCTTCCTCCTCTGGCAGGCTCTCTGTGTACTTCTGGCTGTCCTAGAACTCTCTATGTAGACCAGGTTGGTCTCAAACATGCAGAGATCCACAAATCTCAGTATCCTAAGTACAGGGATGAAGAGCTTGTCCTAGAATGCCTGGCAATATTTTCTTTATGAATTTACTCACTTATGATATCTATGTTGATTCCATAATTTGTTCATGGTGCATAAGTACATATAGAGATCTCTTCACTTTAAGTTGACTCTGATTGTTTTGGTATGTGCCCTTGGGGCATAGCTTGATCAGGTGGTAAATACTCTATTTTTAACTTTTGAAGAATCTCCATACTGCTGTCTTAGTGACTGTACTAATGAACCTTCCAGAGGGAATTAGGTCTCCTTCTTCCCCTGAATTCTTTTGTGTATTCATTTCTTTGATGTTTTAGCAACAGAGTGTCACTCTGTGAACTAGAATTTAGGTAGCTAAGGCTAACTCTGAACTGGTAGCAATCCTCATGTCTCATCTTCCCAAGGGCTGAACTATAGATCCCTGTTGCTCATTCTTACTAACATATTGCTGCTTGTTTTCTTGATTTTGACATGCTGACTGCTGGTATGGAATCTCAATGTGGTTTTAATTTGTATTTTCCTGATGATGTTATACATTTTTAATGTATTTGCTAGACATTTATACATCTTCAATTGAAAAGTATCTACTCAGTTTTCCTGCCCATTATTTAACTGGGTTATTTGCTCTTTTGGTGTTGACTTCTTTGGAATCTTTTCATGTTTGTCTTGGCTAAGGTTGCTATTGCAAAAAGCGGCCTTCCACCTCATCAGCTTCCTGGACACTACACCGGGGATCGATTGTCTCATCCTGCCAAGACGGGTAGACTAAATCTCCCCCTACACCCCAGGAAAATCTTCAGGCCTCTTAGACTGAGCAGCTAATGGCAAGCACTGCTTCTAAGGTTGGTGTTCTCCAAAGACTACAGACAGACTTGGGATTGCTGTGTAGCTAAAAAAAAAAAAAAAGAGCTGTTCATTTATCTCTCTCAGATATGTCTAATGGCATTTGATAATGTAAGGTACTGGTAACTCATTACTTCATTTGTTAAGTTAAAATACAGACAGGTGTGCCTCTTTCACAGGCATCATAGTCCAGGATTAACAGGTTTCAGGTCTATCTTAATTGTCTTCTAAAATGTTCCTGTTCCAGTTGTCTTACAGCTACCTGTAGGTTCCTGAAATAAGTTCTACTGCTGTATCAAAAATTAGGTCTGTTAAAAAAAAAAGTCTCCAGAGCCTATTTTAACCCCATCCATTTTCAAACATATTTTACAGGTTATTCCTATTGTCTAGGCCAAGACCAACTTACAAAGGACCCTCCAAACAATGCCAATACCTGCACCACCAGCTCCTGGGTCTTCACCATTGATTGGTACCAAGTCTCCTGGCTCAAAAGGACACCTATCAACTAAAATCTGGTTTTAAAGGGCATCCCTGCTCTCATGTCTCACTTATTCACTGGAGCCTCTCCTGTACAACCAGGGCACTTCTCTGTCCCATCCTTGCTGGAAGTTAATGAGCCTTCCCATGACTAGCCCCATTCATAGCGCCAATAATAACAATATACTTTTTCTCCTAGCCACCTGCCTTCTCATCTCCCTCAAGGTACAGCTGCCTGAGGTCTCCAAGATGGCAGTAATCCAGATGTCTCTCCAGCCACACCTTTCACTGAATGTGAGCCCACCAAGTCTCAACTCTTCCCCTCTCCCACGTCGCCCCATGCACACAGGAAGTAGCCAGACTTGAGCCAGGGCCCCTTTATCCAAGAAGTCTGGAATGTTTGGTTGGAAGCCTCTCGCCAGCCTGCTGGCATCCATATATAAAAGGAGTCTGCAATGTTTGGTGGAAAGTTCCAAGCCCTTTCCCCTGGGAGTTGCCGCAGTCCAGACTCCACCAGTCATTCCGGTTTACTTTTCCCCTCTCCGTGTTTTCCTGGAGCACCACCTGGAAGCAATAGCAACCGTTAAACCTGGGCCTTTTTCTAATTCAATTTGATTTGGTCTGATTTGGATTATTGCGTCGGCAGAGAGGTTTGTTGGGCCGAAAAAACTTAACAGATACACCATGATCAAAGCAATGGGGAATAAAGGGTTTCTTTTGTTCAAAGTTCCATATAACAGCTCATCATCAAATGCAGTGAGGGTAGGAATTAACTCAGAGCAGGAACTTGGACGCAGGAGCTGGTGCAGAGACCATGGAGGAGTGCTGCTTACTCGGTTGTTCATTATGACTTCCTCAGCCTGTTTTCTTATAGAACTCAGGCACCACCTACAATGGGCAGGACCCTCCCCCACTGATCACTAACTAAGAAAATGCCTTACTGTTAGATCTTATGGAGATATTTTCTCAACTGAAAAAATTCCCTCTTCTCTGATAATTCTAGCTTGTGTCAAGTTGATATAAAACTAATCAGTACATTATTCTAGATGTTAGTCCCCTGGTAGAGATGCATTTAGCAAGGAGTTTTTCTCCCATTCTGTGGCTTGTTTCTTCACTGGGTTGATGGTTTTCTTGTTGTGAGGAAGCTTTTTAATTTGATTCAATCTTACTTATTGAGAAAAGAGGATTGTCTATTTATTTTTATTGTTTTGACTGAGCCATAAATTTTTCTCCTCTACCCTCCCTCCTCCCCTTCCCCTTCTACTCTCTCTTGACCCCCACACTTCCAGTTTACTCAGGAGATCTTGTCTTTTTCTCCTTCCTATGTAGATCCATGTATGTCTCTCTTATGGTCCTCTTTATTGTCTAGTTTTTCTGCAGTTGTGGCCTGTAGGCTGGTTTTTCTTTGCTTTGTGTCTAAAAGCCACTTATGAGTAAATACAAATTATATTTGTCTTTCTGGATCTAGAAAACAAACATACTAAGTGAGGATTTTCTATTTTTAAAACCTCCCCTTTATTCTAAAGAGACAGTTCAGAGAAAATCACAGGAGAATGTGGTAAACCCAGGATTGAGCATAGATTCTTATCTTTAATAGCTGTGATTTTTTTTAAAAAAAAAGCACTTTATTCTTTTAGTTTGTCTGCCTCATGTATAAAACAGAGGCATTAGCATTTAACTTGATGCATTTTTGTAATGCTCAAATAAATCATGGTTTATCAACAACTGTCAAGTAAGAAACCTGAAACATGGCAGTGACTTTAACAATTGGGTTTTAAAGAAATTTCAGGGGAATATTTCAAAAAATTCATACATGATATTCAGAAAGATGGACACCAAGAAGAAAGAAGATTGTATTTCTTCAGATTTCTATGCATGTTCTACATTTTCATGGTCCTGAGAAGTGATTGACCAAATTCAGTCTTAAAGCGAAGCAGTCTGATAGTGATTGAAGTCTAATGTAAAGCAGTACTTCTTCATTTATACTCTGAAAAAAATATGATCACTTTGTGGGCTCGAGTCTTCTTATAGCTGAGTCTTTCCATTATACACAGACATATTTACAAGGGGAATTAAATCTCTAGTAGAAAGAAGGTGATTAAAAGATACATAGTAGAAAATAGGTTAACTTAAAGGTCTTGCTGGCTAATTTAAAGAGCCATGACTCTTCCATAAAAGGCAATCTACCACACATCCTGTGTGTTCATGTTGCCTTCTGTTCTTCTCTAAATGGAGTGTAATTAGAAGATTAATGTGAGTCTGATAGGTCAACTTCTGTTTGTAATCTCAGTTCCCAGGATAAAGAGACAGAAGCAGAAGGATAATGCATTAGTTAGGTTTCTATTACTGTGATGAAACACCAAAAACAAAAAGCAAGCTGGGGATGAAAGGGTTTATTTGGCTTACACTTCCACATTGCTATTTATCACTTGAGGAAGTCAGGACAAGAACTCAAACAGGGCAGTATCCTTGAGGCAGGAGCTGTTGTAGAGGCCATGGAGGGGTGCTGCCTGCTGGCTTGTTTCTCCAGGCTTGCTCAGTCTGCTTTCTTTTTTTTTTCAAGACAAGTTTTTCTGTAGCTTTGGGGCCTGTCCTGGAACTAGCTCTGTAGCCCAGGCTGGTCTCGAACTCACAGAGATCCACGTGCCTCTGCCTCCCAAGTACTGGGATTAAAGGCGTGTGTCGCCACTGTTAAGCTTCAGTCTGCTTTCTCATAGAACCAAGGTCCACCCACCCAGGCATGGCACCACCTACAATGGTGTGGGCTCTCTCCTTTTCATCACTAGTTAAGAAAATGTTTTAGGACTGGATCTCACCTAGTCATTTCCTCTACTGAGGCTCCATTCTCTCTAATGATTATATCTTGTGCCAAGGTGACATAAAACCAGCCAGTACAAATGAGAAGTTAAAAGCCATCCTCACCTCCATAGAGAGTTTCAGGTCATCCAAACAAACAAAACTATATAGAAAATACAAAGAAACACTCCTTTTAAATTATTATTTCTTCTCTTCTGGACCTAAAGAGAATCTTTATCTTGAAAAATTTTATTACATTTTTATTTATTCAGTTTAAGCCAGGCTCTGTTGATGCATGCCTTTAATCTCAGGACTTGGGAGGCAGAGGCTGGTGGATCTCTATGAGTTTGAGGCTATTCTGGTCTACAGAGTGACTTCCAGGACAGGGTTCAAAGTTAAATAAAGAAATCCTATCTTGAAAAACAAAACAAACAAAAAGAAAAAAAATATTCAGTTAGTCTTGCAGGATGTAGAATGTACATGCCATAGAGCACACATGGAAGTCAGCAGACAACTTTTGAGGATTCTTTCTGTCTTTCCACCATGTGATTCCTGATGGTAGAGCTCAGGGAATTGGTTTTTGCAGCAGATTGAACCATCTAGACAGCCCTCCAATAGACTTCTCTACCCTTGCCTCATTGAGTGAAGAATCTCTGCTCACTCAATATGTAATATGTACACCCTTATGAAAAATATGCCTTGTGCTTATTCCAAACTATAATATAATTTTTGGATAATTGTATTCAACATATGAAACTGCATCATTTATTCCATTTTCTCCTTTCTTAGCTCCATGAAGCCTTTAGTAGGCAAATTGTGTTAATGTGTTCATTCCTTGACCTGCTGTTATTCTTCTCCTTTGCCTCATTTGTATATTTATGAGATGTAGAAAGTTGACACATTAGGGAGCAAAACAGAATGAAGAATGAGGAAAATGAGCAGAGTGGACAAAGATCTTAAGGTGAAGATGATTTTGAGCTCATGTGAGTGTCTTCTGCCTTGGCAGATGTTTAAATGTGAGTCCCTGTGCTGAGGTAGAGCCCTCTCCCATCTTACTGCTGAAATTGCTCTCACGCGTGTGGCTCAGAGGAATGCACTGTTCTGGCTGGTCACTTACGGGGCCACCAGCCCTGAACAATCTCTTTGGGTTTTCATCAGCCTTCCTGGCGCCTCTCTCAATAAACCTTATTCAGTTGGCTGCTGCTTAGCCAGCTTGCCCTGGCACTTGGCTCTGTCATCAGTGGCCATGCGGTGACTTCCAAATAGGTTCTACTTGGCTGCCTGAATAAACCTCCTCCTCTTTGGATTTCCCAGGCATGTCAGGCTGGTCATTTATAAGTCACTCAAGTATCCACCCCATTCATAATGTGGCTTTTTGATTTGTTGTTTTAAAACTCTGATGGAAAATAAAGATAAAATTAAAAACCTACATCAATTCTCTAATGTGTGCATCTTAAATAATTTAATTTTGGAATTGAGCTAATACTTGAAAAATTAGTACATCACCTCCTTTGTTAGTATTGTTTAGAAAGACAAACATCTTATTTTGAAATGCCCAGGCACATCCATCAAGCACAGCCTGCTAATCTCCTTTTTTTTTTCATTCTCTTTATTTGATCACTTAATGTTCTAAATTGAGTAATATTCAGGAGCTACCAAAAATCAGCAAGCATAGCCAGCTGATAAATATACCCTTATAACCCAAGTGTGGCAAAAAGTCATTCTATAAAATGGCAATGTAAGTCCTGTTATGAGTCAGACTGACCTTAGGCTTTCTCAGAGACCTCTTTGAAAGGACAAAAGAGATTGTTAGTTCTGTGACCTTGCCCAGTGGCAGACTTGGCAAGGTCTTGTCTGGGACCCAGTTAAATTTGTTCCTGGGAACTCAGCTTTCTTCCTTGAAGGGCAGTGGTTATCAGTTCCAAGTATCTGAAGTATCTTGTGTCCTCTTTGCCAGTAGGGTCTGACTTAGCTCTCTGCTGACCATGGCCCTGAAATTGCTGTATTATATGCTATACTTTTAAATAAATTTTCTTGGCATAGTTATCAGCTATCTGTCATCTTTATTTCTCATTCCCAGTCTTCCTAGAACACCTAGCACTTCAGAATCCTTATTTCTATGGGTTCAGGTCAGGGTCCTATGGAAATACTAGGTAAGGTATATATAACTCCGGTTTGTAGAATAAGTTGAGGCTTCTTAAACAAAAAAATTTGTACAGACTAAGATATGAAAACCAGTAGAAGTTGATGATTCTGAAGACTTTGCTTTGGGAGAGTATTAGGCTTGGCATGGGGTATTTGCCTAGATAAGAAGAAAGAATACAATCTATTTTAGACACTAAAAGGAATCTACTTTGGGTAAAACATTTACTAAGAGTGTTGAGACTTGAGGGTATAATGATAATTATAAGGAATATTTTAACCAAACCATAGATACAAAAACATTTCTACATTTATAGAAGTTAATGCTAATAATCCATGTATCATCTGAGGAAGATTTGTCACTATTCACTCTCAGAGGCACCATCTTCAGAATGATTAGAATTAGAATGGCTTTTGAAGCATATCTATCACCTACCTTTTCATTCATCCATTATTCGTTTGACAATCCTAACTCCTAGTCAAATCCTATGCAAGACCCTATGGATTCACTTATTAATGAGACAGGTTCTATGCATCAATCCTTGTAGGGGGAGACAGAGAAGGAACTCAATGTTTATAATTTAAATTCTATTTTACAAAAGAGTCTGTTACTCTAAACTTTGTAGTAGATGCTTCTCATGGGAAGGTGGAGGAAGGAAATGGAGAACATGGAAGAATAAGATAAAACCTTCTTGTAGGAGTATGGAAGAGAATTACTTCAAAGAGAAGGTAATGTGTTAGAGGCATGGGGGGAGGGAGTGATTTATAAGCAATTGGATGACAGGCTAAGAGAAATACTGTGGGCAGTGGACAGAGGTCACATTTATGAAGAGACAGGTAGCACATGGAGATATCGCTGTTGGATAATACTCTTGTACACTGTAAAGATTTGCCACTCATATTGGTCTAATAAAATGCTGACTGGACAGTAGCTAGGCAGGAAGTATTGGCAGGCTGAAGAGACTAGAAAAATTCTAGGACAAGGAAAGGCAGAGACACAGTCACCAGCCAGATGCAGAGGAAACATTTCATCCACAATTCACCTCCCCACTTCTCCCACTGCTCCACCTTCTTCTCAGCCTGCCCCCCATCCACTCCTCCCAATGAGTGAGGTTTCCTGTGGGAAGTCAACAAAGTCTGACACATTTGTTAGGGCAGGACCAAGCCCCCCGCCCCAGTGCATTAAGGTTAAGCATAGCATCCCACCATAGGAAATGGGTTCCAACAAGCTAGTTCATGCACCAGGGATAGATTCTGGTCCTACTGCCAGGGGCTGCTCAGATAGTCTAGGCTTCACCACTGTCTTCTACATATGGAGGGCCTAGTTTGGTCCCATGCAGTCTCCACAGCTGTCAATCTAGAGTTCATGATTTTCCAAGAGGTTGGTTCAACTCTGTTGATTTCTCCATCATGATTTTGATTTCCCTTGCTCATACAGTCCCATCTCCCTCTCTTTGCTTGGATTTCCAGAGCTCGGCATGGTGCTTGATTGTGGATCTCTGCATCTGGTTCCATCAGTTACTGGATGAAGGCTCTATGGTGATAGTTGGGGTATTNGCAGTCTCCACAGCTGTCAATCTAGAGTTCATGATTTTCCAAGAGGTTGGTTCAACTCTGTTGATTTCTCCATCATGATTTTGATTTCCCTTGCTCATACAGTCCCATCTCCCTCTCTTTGCTTGGATTTCCAGAGCTCGGCATGGTGCTTGATTGTGGATCTCTGCATCTGGTTCCATCAGTTACTGGATGAAGGCTCTATGGTGATAGTTGGGGTATTCACAAATCTGATTACAGAGGAAGGGCAGTTCTTCTCCGTTATTGCTATGAGTCTTAGCTGAGGTCATCCTTGTGGATTCTTGGGGATTGCCCTAGCGCCAGGTTTCTCCCCAACCCCATAGTGGCTTTCTCTATCAAAATCTCTTTCATTACTCTCCCAGTCCACTCCACTCCCCCCCTCAACCATCCCATTCCCTTGATACCAGAACAATATTGGGTGCATTTAATGGGAAGGTCCTAGTAGATCTGATTTTACCTTTTATTAATTTTATGCACTTCAGTGTGTAATTAAATGTATGCATGCATATTTGAGTAAATATTTGTATATAAATAATACATATACATATTGTTATGTTTTTGTCTCTTTAAGAGGCAAGCCATGCCCACTCCCGGCGACCCTGCCCTCC
>LOEQ01006609.1:60276-70600 GCA_001685075.1 Bramus lutescens | reverse complement strand
TCACTCCCCTCCCCTTTTTATGCTCTATTAAATTCCTCCTTGGAAAACTATATAAGCCACATGCGGCATTTAATAAACAAAGCCTTGACATACTCCAGACTGGTGTCTCTCATGCTTGGCTTTCTTCCTATCTTTCTCCCCCAACCCATGGTTCTATAGGAGGCCTCCCCCGGGATTTTTCACGAAGTAACGAACCCCGCTGGCTCGGGTTATTTTTGAGTCAAAAGAGGGATACATGAGCAATGAGTGGCAGACATCTCCAAACACCCAAGTCTCATCTCAGCTAAGCCTGGCTTAGCTGTGTGAGTCAGGCCTTCAACAGGGCAGCGACTTCAAGGGAAAGCCCCCAATTGACAAAGATAACCACGAATGGGTCCCGTGGGTAGTAGCCCTACAGGCGAGTACTCCAAAAGGAGAACTCACCATTTGGAAGCCAATCTTAGCCTGGCAGAGAGTACATGAGAAGGGTGTTTTCCCAGCACGTGGTGCTGGGCCTGTGGGAAAAACAGACCCCCTCAGTGGGAGCCATGATATAATAAAAGATGCCTACATTTAACGCAGTACTTCTGGATGTCCGGGAAAACATGGTGAGAAAGAGACAGCAGGGGAGAGCACTTGAAACCCGGAGACCACATGTTCCTTTTTTGGGCAGCAGCCTAAATAGCCTGTGGGAGTGGTCCACCGCTTGGTGGGCTTTTTTGGACCCTCCCTGGGGAGGGGTCAATGCTTGGCCGATTTTCCTGGAGGTGGAGTCCAGACCAAGGCAACTCCCCAGGGGAAAGGGGCTTCCAAAGATGGATGCTGGGTATTACAGAGAGAATCAAGGCAATCAATTTGAGAACTGCATAAGAAAGCTATCAAAGTAGGTGAAATGGTCAACAGTTTGTAGAAGAAATAAAATATATAATATAAAAATTAAAGAAGGAAATCAAAACTCTGAAATTGACCCAGACAGGCATGATAGAAATGAATGCATTGACAGGTCCACCTGATGCCACATGGCTCAGGTGGGCAACAAACTCCCACATTGGCTGCCTGGGTCCTCCTGGTCAGGCCTGCCTAAAGCGTCTACAGTCCCATCTTGTGGCATTAGGTGGGTGGGTCATATTGTTATGAGGTAGAGCTGAAGAAGCTAGGGAGATGAGGAATGGGCTGATGTTGGCAGCTTGCTTGCCACTCAGGTCATTTGGGCCTGGGCTGCTGCCTAGGGCCATATCTGGGTCCATAATCATACCATAGCAGGGGAGTTTGTTGAAGTCCATGACCAATGTTGCCACCAAGGCCATAGGGAAACCCAGGGTCTGGGCTGCCACCTGTGGCCATTTTGGTGTCTGTGTTGCCATCCAGGGCCATGGTGACATCTGAGCCTTGACTGCTATGCGGGGCCATGTTTTGGTCTCTATGTTGAAATCCAAGGGCTATGGTGAACTGGTCCCATCCCTTTCTGACCGTGGGATAGCTGGCCCTACCCCTCACTGGACACTGCATCAAGATAACTGCCTCCCCAACAGAAAAGCAGGCCCCTGCACTCCGGAGAGATGATGACAAGGGAGAGAGCTGCCTCTTGTCTGAGGGGTGATCCCAGTGGCCTAGACAGCCAGCTCTGCTACCACCCAAACCCACATCTTGGGCCTTGGATTGGCTCACTCTAACATCTGTCCCACTGATGACCTTCTGGAGTGTGTGGAGGGACTGGTCCTTCAGAATAACTGCAGGTTCTCTACAACGTGGGGCAATAGCAGGATACCTGAAAGGAGTTTTGGTGAGGGTCCAGTGATAATGGTGCACCAGAACCTTGAGCTAGACCTATGACTCATTACAATGAACGTTTCATGGCTGGGGCAGGTAGGACAAAAAAATATACTGCGTGACTCACCAAAGCACCCAGTGCCACTACGGTGAATGAAAAGGTGTTGGAAAAATGGAGGAGTGAGGAAGGCTATTTTATTGTTGTTGTTTGTTTTGTTTTTAATTAATTGGGGCAGCATGTTGCAGGATAAGGGGAGGATATGGAAGGACTGGAAGATGAGCAGGATAGGAATGCATAATGTAAAATTCCTCAAAAAGCAATATACAATTATGTTAAAAAATAAATGAAAGAGTCAAAGAGTTGAATTTAAAACTCAATAGAATGCATCATCAATAGGCAAGATCAAGAAGAAAAAATAATTTCAATGATGGAAGATATGATAGGAATGATAATCATCCAGGCAAGGATGAAAATAATGATGATGACCAAATCTTTCAAGAACTTTGAGATATACTCAAGAGACAATAGGTAAAATTTCACAGAATAAAAGAAGGATTAGATAAAGTTCAAAGTCATAGACAATTCATTCAAGAAAATTGTAGGATAAAATTTACTACACCCCAAAAGGGACATCTAATAACATGAGGCATTTAGCATTTGAGAAAATAACCTTTTAAAATCATATTCCAGTAAAGGTGACAAAATGGTAAAGCAAAGAAACACTATTAAAAGCTGTAAGGAGAAATAACCAATTTGTCTGCAAAGGAAAACACACCAAAATAGCACGTCTCATCGGCATTCTTAAACACCAGAAAAGCAAGGGGTGATCTATCTCAACTTCTGAAAGGAAATGGTTCACAGCCAAGTGTGTGCTATATCCAGCAGAGTTATCTTTGAAAATTGATGGAGAAATAATAAAAAATTAATTCATAACAATCAAGCCAAGAGCACAGAAAACTCATAAAGAAATGCTGTACGCAGAGGAAGAAGAAAGATGATCTCTTTCATGATAGAACAGGAAAAATGCATTTCTTGAGAGAGACAGATAAATAAAGGATATATAGGATGAAATCATTCATGTTTAATGCAGTACATCAGCTAGAACAATTAGTAGGAAAAGAAGACAAAAACCAATAATAATCTAGCAAATCAGATCACCAACTGTAAAACCATAGCAGTCAGAAAACCACTGTTAGTTGTAATCTTAAATGCAAATGGCCCCAATTCACCATTTAAAAGGTGCAGACTAGCTGGCTATTCTCAAAAACAAACCCAATTCTGTCTCAAAATAAATAAATAAATAAATAAATAAATAAATAAAAACAAAAACAGAAAAAAAAACCCAAAAAACAAAAATAAAAACAAAGCAAACCAAAAAGACCCTCCAATGGCAAAGACATTCACAGGCTGAGAGTTAAAGTAGGAAGTTACTCTACTAAGTAAGTGGAAATGAAAATCAAGCTGGGTACAGCTATTCTGATATCTGATAAATATAGTGAAAGTCAAAACTAACCAGAAGAGATAAAGAAGTCCACTGCATATTCAAGGAAATTATTCATCAAGAATATATAACAACTAGTCATGTATGCATACTAAATTTTGAGGTTTTCAATTTCATAAAACAAATGCTAAATGCACAAAAGTTGACAGATTGTGATACAGCAATAGTGGATGGCTTTAATACCACATCTTCATCTTGAAATAAGTCTTTCAAACCAAAATCAGCAAAGAAACTGCGGATATAATGACGTCATAGATTAACTGCATTCAGCAGGTATCTACAAAATATTCCACCCAATAGATATGGAATATTCTTTCCTCTAAGCAGATTAAAGAACTTTCTATAAAATCAACAACATTCATAGAAAAAAGGACAACCTTTGTAACAAAAAGTGCTGAGAAAGATAGACATCTACATGTAGAAGAATAAAATTAATAAGTATTCCTTACTCTGAACAAAAATCAATTAAAATGGATCAAAGACCTTAATCTAAGACCCCTCTCCCCTGCTTCTCTGCCTTCTCCCACCTCCTCTTTATGTTTTATCAAAGTAGGTGTGATTCTTCAACATTTCTCAGAAAAGAATGTGATCACATCTAGGAAACCACAAAGCTCACCTGCATTTAGTAACTATTTTCCAAATTACCAAATTCAGCCAAGTCTTCATAACATTTATAATTTAATTAGAGGGATCAAACAAATAAGTTCTAGACATTTTAAGGTTACATTACTTCAAGGGTAGAAAAATTGCTTTGTGATTACAAACACAAAGGGATCTAATTTCAGGTTCTGTTACTAATAGGTGTGAGATGGTTTGTTACACCCTGATGCTAAAAGAGTTGCCGACTTTATGCTTTTCTTTAAGGTTTAATTGTACAATCCTTCTGAAGTAGCTGTAGTTGCTATTTGTCAGATTCAACAATGCTAGCAACGATGAGCCATGTGTGAATAGCACGGTGAGTCTGAATATATTCCTGCGCTAGAATTGTATTGAACGGAGATCATTTTCTCCATTATGTAATTTAAAAGGAGAAATTCACAGATCTCATTCATTAGCCATTAATTGCACAATGCCTAATGATACTATCTTAGCCTACTGTCTACTGAATATACACTGTCTGTGGCTGGGAAATTGCAAAGGAAAGGAGTTTATTCCACTTACTCTTCTAAGGACTAGATTTCCAAAATTAGGTGGTTACTTTTGACCAAGATATCATACAGGATAGATGAAGAACCAAGAGTTAGAGGGAAGGGGAGTAAAAGCAGAGAGGCCGACTTACTGTATAACAATGCATTCTCGGGGAAATGTCTCCTTCTAGAAGCACGTTGGCACCTCAAATTGCCATTTAAAGCCTTCACATCTCAACATCACCATAGCAATTGTGCTTAACATAACTTTCCGAGGACAAAGCATGTTGAAACCATAGCAGATACGATCTAATATCTGGCCAGGTATCAAGTGCTGGCACATGAAGATTAGCAAGATATGGTCCCTCTCATTGGACTAGACCCGAAAAAATATTACTATTTGGTGACAGAACAGTCCAAGTGAGTGAATTGCTTTGCTCAAGGTCTAAAGGTTCATCTGTAGGAGATCAGGTTTTAGCCCTAATTTTAACCTTGAGTTGGAGTTAGGGCTTCATAAAAATTTATGAGAGCTTCAGTTATGACAAAGAAACACTGAAAATGTCATCTTGAAAAATTGAAAATCCACAGAAGGAAAACTGGGATGAGACTTTTCTTTTTCTTCTCTTACAAGTTCCTCTTCTACTTCTTTCTCTTGGATCTCCGTGTGCACTCAAAATTTGATAATATTTTTGATACTTTGGACCCTCAGCGGGAATTTCTCCCATCTGTGGACATAACTGTGGTAGAACAATACATTTACTCTTCACTGGGGACAGACTTGGAATCTTTTGCTTCCTGTCATCTACAGCCCGTCCACATTGGACTTGCTTAGAATTTCATGGAGGCAAAAGGCTACCGCAGGAAGAACATTATAGAATTCATCTGGGAGCCATTCAAATCTCCTCATTCTTAGATCCACCTCCAAAAAGACCCAGACAGCAACAGTATGACATAAGTCTTGCTTGTCTGCCAAAACAGAGAGAAAATGATGAGGAAGAAGTTTTATTTTGAAAGAGACTGCTTGAAGAATCATTTTTTTTGTGTGTGTGAAGTAGAATTCTGAGACAAAGATTTGCTGGAGTATAACTTAATGTAGAAATGTTTCAATTCTGTTCAGATAAGGGGCAAACAACGAAAGCAAAGGTAATTCTTGGAATTTTGAGAGGGACGGGTAAATTTCAGTGCCTAGTTTACTATCATTTATATTTTAAGTGAATTCTGGAAGGAAGAGGCTGAGCTAGGAAACAAGCACTCATGTCAGACATTGAAAGTGACCTAGAGATTTGTACGGAATAACCAGTTTGTAACCCCAGAACATCTGATGACTGTTTGTATTGGTAACAATGAAGACCTAGTTTTGTTGAGGCACTGTTAAGGGAAACAGATTTCCTCCGTGAGCAATCTGCTGTGCTAGTAACTGCTATTGCTGATTAAAATCAAAATGCTCTTGATGTTTTCCAGCATCCTTTGCGCTAGCCTGACAGTGTGGCCATTTTGACAATGGCTTGTGAGCACGGGTCTTATGGTCATTTCCAAGCCAGGCAGTTAGGCATCTGATGTGTCTGTCTGCACTCTTCAGCTCACTCACTGATGGATGGAAGGATCATAGATGATGGAGAGAGACAGAAACCATAGAGATCCTTGGATACAGTCTGGGAAGGATCATCCAAGAGAGCCTCAAAGAAGGTTAGACTGTGAAACAAATGAGTGTTCAACTGTTAGAGGAAACAAACTTCTATCCATGAAAACGAGATGCTTGAGATACATATTGTTCAAATTATGTTGGGATTTATGATTTTTTACATTATAGAAGCATAAAATCTTAACATGTTCCTTTGATGAATTGCTTCTTTGAACTTATAAATATAGAAATACACGTATGGTTGAAAGTGAAACCGAACAACAACAAAATCCAAACTACCCTGATTTGCGGTTAGAGACGACACTAATGACAGTATGGGGCCACTTAGTAGTTTGCTCCTTTCATGTATGCACCTTTAAGGTCTTCAGCAGATGTTGAGAGGTGGACAAGGGACTTGAGAGTGAAACTCTCTACAAAGTTTGCTCTTGTTTAGGGAGATGGTACAGTTTTGACTTGTTTTCTTTAAGTAGAGATGTCAGTTGAAGGGAGGGGAGTGTGACAAAGGACTTTGAGTGGTGAAGAAGATAAAGCAATTTTTTAGCCTAGACGAAATTTCAAAATTCTGAATACTGTTCATTAGAGACCTTGAAATGAAAATAAGATGAAAGAAAAATGGAGAGGTCCCAGGGTGCTGCTGTGGGAAGGGTTAGGCTGAATGATAATTACATATTACACTTTGGAATAGCAGCATCTGACCCTTAATCTCAAATTGCTGCATCTGTGACAAGTTCCTTATGATAATAAAGCTCTTTGAGTCTTAGGCAGATTTGTGTGAGTGAGAAAGACCAGAATAATCTGGAAAAGCATAAGCAGCCATGACAAGGACCATTAAGGGAGCCCCGAGAGCCCTGGAAGCCCTGAGTGTGAAGTAAAAGGATTCTTGCAGTTCTCAAAGTCATGTCAGGCATGACACCCAACATGACACGGGATGTAGCAAGAGATGACAGTGTGAAGAACTCTATCATGGAGTAAACAGTCTTCTACACCAGACTTAGCTTGAGACCCTGGGTTTCTTTTCCTGAAATGGTTTATTCTACAGATGCTCTGGGTTTCAGGGGATTCTTACTCACAGTAGCTTCTTAACATAGTTTTTAAACTTCTTTTTCAGTTTGATAAGCAACATACACATTTATAATATGTTTTGTATGATTCAGAAATATGTTTCTTATCTACTCTGACATCAGGTGTTGGTCTAAGTTGTTCCATGTATTACATGAGGAAGATGCTACTGTCAGAGTCTCCAGGTTCTGGGGAGGGATGAGTGAGAAGCCCTTTGCCAGAGCTTTTCTGAAGCACAGATAAGCTATTCTTACTAGTACAGAAGCACTTGTACTAACTAAGTCAGCATGACGGCCCTGTGTTAGATGGCAAGTCACTCTTGTACTTTGAATGGTCACCCTTCATCAGTATTTAGATGTAAAGTGACAGAGTCAATCTGGATTGACTTCCCCTGAGCTTGTGTTTGGGTTGATTCTGGGAGCTCAGCAGCTGAGAGACACCACTGTGGGAAACCCTGCGGCAGTCACCCATGCAGACTTGTCCTTTCTGTACTTGCAGCCACCTGCCCACAAGCCCATGTGGCTGAGGCTTTGGTCAGTGTGGGAGAAGAGAGATGACTGTCCAGATGAGTCATGACCCAAGGTTAACGTGGGAGTAAAGCCAGTTATGGCCCTTTTATCTGTGGTCTGTCCATGGCACAGAGGACCACGGAGGTGGAACCCAGTTTCCTTTCTCTTGCCAGTTTCAAGGCTTTGGAAAGGAAAGAAGCTGGGTTAGTGATGGCTATGGACGAATCCGGCAGAGGCAAGGGGCTGATTGCCTTAACTTCACCTTCACTCTCCACCAGAAATGTTCTCTGGCCAAACCAAATGTCAGCATTCCCAGAAAATCCAGCCTACGCAAAGCCAAGAGAATGTCCCACCTTCCTGTCGCCACTTACAGTCCCCAAAGGTCTTTCTAGTGAATCTGGTCAGGAAGCTTAAAAATAATTGAGTGTGTGGTGACAAGCTGTGTGGATTTCATTTGTAAAAATATCCTGAGCAGAGAAATAGGACTTCCAGAGGTTTATTTTTCCTCTGCCCAGAGCACAGCTTCTACTTTTTGCAGCCATAAGCACCCTTGGGTACCTCGTAAATAATGGGATGTCTGTGCTGGACAGAAAGGGTGGGGACTGACTACTCAAAGCTTGGATGTGGTGTGCTCAATGAAGAAGAAACACAAATTGGTTGGTGGATCAGAGGCAATGTGGGCAGTAAATCAGGCAACAGAGAGACATGGTCCTCACATGTTTGCACAACACGCATTTAGAAGGAAGTATGATTCTAAACTTGAGTATTTTGACACCAAAGGTTCTTGTAAATGACAAAAAAATGGTGGTAGTACATAGATTATATCTGGGTTGTCTATCATCCAGAATGGCCCTACTAAGGCATAGTAAAGTCCACTACTAGGTATAGTCCCATCATTGCAGGTGGTGCTTCATGCCTTTACAATGCTCCTACTTCTGGGATAGGTCCTTCAAAGTCTAGACCCTCATTACATCAATCTTCCATACAAAATATTTAGAAATTAAAATACAGCTCCATGGTCTGGAGAGATGGTTTAGGGGCTGCTGCACAAAAGAGAATGAACTGAGTTCAGACCCCAGCATGCCAGGAACGTCTATAATCCCAGTGCTGGGGAGTTAGAGGCAGGACGATCCCTGCATCCTCATCTAGTCAAATTTTGTCTGAAAACATAAGGTGTAAAGCAACATCAGAAGGCACTTGACACCAAGTTCTGCCCCTCTCCATGCCCCTTCAGCCTAGAAGCCTGTTTTTTCAGAAAAACCCTTCCACATTTCCCTACTGTGATGACTCATAGGCAATCATTCTGCCATCACTGAATTTACCACATGGTGGAGTGTTCCCTCTCAAGGTTTGTGTTTTAATCATCTTGGTTTCTTTTGTTGTTGTTGTTGTTGTTTTATAGACTCATGCATCTGGAAGAGCTAATCACTCCCCCAAGAGACAAACAATTGTATTAAAGGTGGCAATGTTTTCTTCTACAGAAGAGACAAAGCCAACATTGCCAGGTTAGGTAAATCCAGGTCCTTGTAGAGCTGATGTTACGAAATGTTCTGAACAGTCCTCACTGTTACATGACACTGTGAGTAGGTATGCCAGCGTGATGACTCAGAGATCAAGCTCTGGATTCAAATCCTAAGTTCCCAATTAGTCACCACATGGTCAGCATCTGTGACCTCTCTGTACCTCTGTTACCCGTCCTTATATGAATGGTTTAGAAATTGTGCCTGACTCATAGGGTTCAGTAAGCTAATATCATGGAAAACATTTGATGATCAGTGCAAAATATAAGCTAGCTACTTCCCTTTGAACCACCATTGCAATTCTAACTCAGGTAGATACCATCCCTGTTTTACCTGCAAAATAGCCTGGCCTTACGGGTCCATACTTTCTCTAGTGGGGGTTTTGAATTCCCATCTTTCTGGATTTAAAATTTGGTGAGTATTTCTTCTTGCGATAACAAAATATCCAACTAAAAGTTTTCCTCTGTGGCTACTGAAAGCAGTGTTTCCTTGAGATTTGCTGGGTATGGGGGCAGACATCATGTGACTAAGGCAGTCTATGGGACCCAGATGGCAAGATCAAAGAGCTAGGGTTCCCTGAGCTCTTGTCAGCTACCTGAGTCAGAAGTGATCCCTGATGCCGAATGGGACAGGGGTGCATCTTAGAGATACCAAAGCTTAGGAAGTGGAGTGAAAACATTTAGAATTCAGTAAGTCTGATTTATTTATGAATACTTGGTAACATTTCTAAAGCTGAAAGGCCTATAGTAAGTGCAAAGTAATATTAATTGTTGATTTGAAAGCGACCCTACCTATAAGGTAAGGGGTACCCAAATTTACATATGTGCTTGTGTGTCATCTGGCAGTGAGGGTGAGGGTGCCAACACTTTCATTTGTGAGGGGGATGTGTAAGGAGTCAGGCCAGAAGGATCTGAACCTCGACCCTTCAGTGTAGCGAAAGGGGAGCAGGCCTGTTTTTTGTCCTTTCACTACAGATGGCGCTCCAACGTGGTTAACGAACTCCGAACTCCACGTAAAACCTGAGAGAGCTTGGGAAGTAATTCTGGGCAGAAAAGAATAAAGTAAAGCACGTTTTCTTGGTAGCAGCAATTTCCCGGGTCTGCTCTGCTTGCTAAAGGCAAGCAAGTGCTCTCATCTAAGAGACGCTTCCTGACTGAGCTTTAGCTGCAAAACCTTGCAGCTCTTTTAAAAGGTCCTGCCAAGAAACACTTAAATA
>LOEQ01006609.1:34362-46312 GCA_001685075.1 Bramus lutescens | reverse complement strand
ATGGCTAAAATCAAAAACACCAATGATAACCTATGCTGGAGAGGATGTGGAGTAAGGGCAACACTCATTCATTGCTGGTGGGAGCGCAAACTTGTGCAACCACTTTGGAAATCAATGTGGCAGTTTCTCAGGAAACTAGGAGTCAACCTACCTCAGGATCCAGCAAATCCACTCTTGGAAATATACCCAAGAGATGCCCAATCATACTGCAAAAGCATTTGTTCAACTATGTTCAAAGCAGCACTATTTGTAATAGCTAGAACCTGGAAGCAATTATAATTTTAACAAGAAAAATAAAGCTAACTATCCATTTAACCTGTTCACTAAATAAGGTAAGGAAACATCTCACCTTCACCTTCTCCAAAAATGTTTATTAATTATTTCTGGTGTTTCTAGGACCACCAAGGCCAGTAGAGTGTTGAGGTGTAAGAGGCAAGAAGGTAGTTTGATTCAATACAAATCAGTAAGCAGTGCAGGTTAATACCTCCAAAATCTGGACCTAAATAGTTTATTTTAGATGCATTACAATATGGAAAAATGTTTCCTGGTGATAATTAATTCAGTCCCACGAACACAGCAAAGCTTAGGACATGACTACATTGAAACTATTTGCAAAGTAACAACGACATCTTCCATAAAGATGGGGTCTACAGGTTAACTGAAAACAAGCTCAAGGCAATGGTCTGGGGGTTTTGGTGTGATCTGGTCACAACCATAAAGCAAATGTAACCAGGTTATTATTTCTGGTCAGAAAACACATTATACATCTTTCATTCTGAAGAGGCAACACTGTGTGTTTAACATTCCTGATTTTCCTAGTTGTTATTTGTGAACACAAGGCACTACAAATGATTGAGTTGGTGTTTTTCTGTGTGTTGGACACTGTAGTAAACACCACATTATGTGACATTATGTTACATGATATTTGTCAATATGGTATGGAATAGGTGGCACTATTCTCAGAGAATAAAAGCTTACGATTTTAAGAAACTTGCATAGATTTGCCTTAAGGTAGTTTCAATTCAGTCCTCTCTGACTCTAAACCAAATACCTTTAACCACTTGGTTACTCATTGTTCCTCAACAAGGTGTGGAGATCCTAAGACCAGGCCTCTAGCCATAGCACCAGACCAGTGTTCAAGCCCTCACTGCCTCCTGGCTAGTGTGATCCATGCAAATGCATGCCTAATGACTTAATATTCTGTTTGATTTGTCTTGTTTTATGTCTCATTTTCCTTTCTTTTTACATGCAATCCAGGAACCATATCTCTATTGTTGGCTGTTTGTTTTCTGAGCTCTCCAGTTTTTTGTGTTCAGAATCCTAACACTCTAGGCATTCTCATTAGTACTTATTGAATATCCTTTCATGTTGAAAAAAAGACATAAACAGAAATAATTTTTAAAAGAGAAGGAAAATAAATTTTCCACACTGGACTATTGTGTGCTTATGCTAAAAAGCTGGCCCTTGATTCTTTGATAAATATGAGGTATTGGATAGTAGTTTTTTCCAATGAGAGAATGAAAGGCTATGAACTAACTGCCTTGGGTGCTTCTTTATCCTGGTCCTTTCTAATAGGCAATGGGCCTAATGTCAATGAGATGCAAATTCTTTGGCTGGATAACTGTAAGACAGAACACAAAAGATGAATAGCTTGCTGACTGGTGAATGTGTTTCTGTTTCTGTAATTTATTTGCTGTCAATTCTCTATTTTCCTTTGTGATATTTCATTGAAATAACAGCATATTGAGGTCTGGACAGTTACTTCCTTTGGTTGAAATCTTGATGTTACTGCTAGGATGTCCAAATGGGAAGACAGCAACTTTTGGAGAAACATAAAACTTGACAACAATCAAAGGTCACCAGAAATCTGTTTATGTGATGGGTTCTCTGCTTAGCTTTTAGCAGATTAATTTGCCACTAAGTTAATGTTTTCTTCATTAATAATGATTTTTATTTGACATTCTTGGAATGTCTCTAGAAAACTAAATGTAGCCAATGACTTTAGACATTTGTTGGTTAAAGTTCAGATTTGTGATCTCTCGTGAATTTGCTCATGGGAGTATACTCAGAAGAACTTGATTTGTGCCTTTACATTTTCCCTTTCTTTCCAGCTCATTTTAGAAGCCATGTCTTTATGAGTCATCCTCTAATTTCCAAATTTCAGTCTTTCCATCACCTAAGCATTAGTGGCAATTCTATTTGAACTGTTTCACTCTTGGCCATCTGCACGGAGACCCAAGGTGGTTAAACAAGCAGATATGGATGTCAGACCTGAACAGGAATGGTTTCTGTTCTGTGTCATGTGTTTATTGGTCAAGTTTTACTCCTTATGCTTTCCTTTTCTATGAACTTTGATAATATGATCAACCTGATTTCTGGAACAAGACCCCCCAAAAGGTCTCCATGAACTCTAAAAAATTATTTCACCTAAAATAAAAAAGCAGGAAACAATTTGGAGATAGCTATGCCCAAATTCCCTAAATGATTGTTTATAAATATTTGTTTACATTTAAAGGGGATATGCTATAGAGATGAATACTTTGCCTTGGCATAGATCTTGGTCTATTGATACAAATTTAAGGTTAATTTTGTTACATATATATTTCTGCTCTTGATTAAGGTATTGTTTTTGTGCAGCTCATTTAAAAATGCAATGCATAATTTAAAAATATAGGTTAATAAATAGTCATCTATAATAGTCAAGCTTATAGTCATGCTAGTTAGATTTTCTAGATGTACAGAGATATATTTCATATGGATAGTTATTCTTCAAACTTGTCAAAGACTATGATATTTAAAATGTTTTAAAATCTTAATAGTTTTCATGACAATGAGACTCACCTGCTCTTGGCAGCACCAATCTACTTTAAAGGGATGATGGGTATTGAAAAGTCTCCTTATGGAGTTTGTTAGCCATTTGGGCAAGAAACTGCTTTTGCCTTGACTGCTTGATGCTATGCTGTATGAGCTGGACATGCAGGACATACAGAAAAATGACTACTGAACTTGTCTAAAGGTGAGACAGTCCTTCAGGGTTCCTGCTTCAGGAAAGAGTCTGCTGGACATTATTCAGGGCACAGAAGAAAGTGACTGACTAACAGCTGATATAGGTGGAACTGTCTTTGAAATTTCCTGCTTCATTGTCTGCTGGATACAATGGGCCTGTAGGCTGAAAATGAATGCCATGCCCCAATGTTACAGAAGAACTTTGGGTGGCTGTTCAGGCAGCAAGATGTCTCTCTCAATTTTAGAGTTTTGTTATATGCAATTTTACTATGTTAAAGTTAAAACCTTCCTTTTTATTTAGACAGAAAAGGGGAGATGGTATGGGATTCCCCTCTGTTTGCTGTAAATATGTTTTATTATCATTGATTAATAAAGAAGCTGCTTTGGTCCTATGGCAGCATAGAATAGGGGAAGGCCGGAATTCCAAGCAGAGATAGAGGTTAAAAGAAGGCAGAGTCAGAGATATGCCATGTAGCTGCCAAAGGAGAAAGACTCTCAGGAACCTTACCAGTAAACCACTAGCCTTGTGGTAAAATAAAACATAATAGGAATGGTTAATTTAAGATGTAAGAGTTAGCCAGGAATATGCCTAAGCTATTGGCCAAGCAGTGTTATAATTAATATAGTTTCTGTGTGATTATTTTGGGTCTGGGAAGCTGGAAAATGAATGAGCAGCCTTTGCCTAAAATTATGTTCCAATTTTTCCTTCTTATTTCTGCTGTGACAAGTCAAGAACAGTATTGTACAACTATGAGTCTCTTTGGAATCTGAACATCTAGCCTAAGGGCTGTTCATCCGAAGAGCTTCCTTATCCTTTCACAAACTTGTTTTCATACTTAGCCCAACCATTAGACTTTATTCATTATTTATTATCTATTTATTATTCAGTAGCTAACTGAATAAAATATTGCTTTACTTCGCACAGGAGAGCCTTCCAAAATTATTTAATTGCATTTTCTTTTAGAATTAAATCTTATTTTATAGACATCCTTGGAACTTATTACTAAAGTCAATAATGAATTTAGTTTTTTGGTGCTGGGACTGGAGGTGTTGACTGGAGTGTTTGTAAGTTTTATGTTAGACCTGATGCTGATTCCTAGTTAAACAAACAAGCAAACTAACAAACAAATACCATCCACACATACACACATCACACTCATATACACACATCAAACTCATATGCACACACCACACCATACACACTTTTACACACACACACCACATTCACACACATCACACACATGTACTCAGACATATACTTTCACACATACTTACACTTACAGAAAAACCAAAATACTACAACAACAACAAAATGAAGTAAGGAGCATTTGTGGAAACTGAAGAACCCCATGGTAGTTATCATGTTTATACTCCCTCCTCAGTGTTTCTCAGGGAGGTGCCCAATCCATGTTCATGTACATAGAGTCCTCTGTACAGTCTTTTGTTGAAACATTATCCATTGAAAACATCCAAGTTAAGATTTGAGTTTAGGTGTTGGGTGTCAATTTCTTTACTAATTCTTCATAGTACTGGAAGGTAGTATACATGCTGCTGGAGAACAAAAGTAATCACTAATCTTACCCAAATATGAACCCTAAGAGCTACAGTAAAAAATGGTCTGGCAAGACATTTCCAATGGTACAATATTGGTAAATCATTGTGGAAGTAACCAACCAACTAAATTCTGATAGTATTTAAGTTCTACACTAATTACAATGACTGAATAGCTCATGGTCCCTAGGGGTGAATCTACTATTAGTATTTTTCTAAATGAGCACAGCATTAAGATAATATATTAAGGGATCATTATAGAGCATTATAGAAAGGATTATAAAAACCACATATGGTGAATGACTTTTCAACTCACATTGGTTGTGATAGCATGCACAAGCTCTGTGTTAGCCCAAGCCAGATCAAATCTAAACATAGAGAGGGGAGTAAGGCATGAAGTTCCATTCTTAGTGTCCCAACTATTGGCAGTTGTTGGATGCTGGGACAGGGATAATTGGTTTTCTCTGAGAGTATGCCCTGGTAAGTTATACATGCTCCTAAGAAAAGCCATACATCCAAAAATATTTGGGTATCATCAAATTTGATTCTAATATGTTTGTAAACAAACAAACAAACTAGCTAACTAAAGAACACAAAATTTGATGGGATGATAATTGAGCCAATCAGAAAAAGAGTTGGAGAAGGCCATTGAACATGATCAAATCAAATTGTATGAAATTCTCACAGAACTTACACAAGTACCAAAAACTTTACTAATTCCAGTAAAATAGTCTTTCGTGAGAACAGAATACTAAAGTTGGACATTAAGTGAAAGCTAAGGTTTGTGTAGCATTTACTTTAGTGTTTTCTAAACAAAATATCGTTTCATGCATTTCTGAGGTTTTATGTTATATTTTTATGAGAATATGGATCTACACCTTTTCTCTGAGGCTAGCTGCACTGGCATTTTGAAGGTGCTGAATACATTTACTTTCTGATGGAAAAATGAAACATGGACTGTAGCTGAAAGCCACAAAGCTGAGTATTTATTAAATATACTAATTTCTCTTTCATCTAGCAGTCCAAATGTTTCCAGCCATAATCTAATTTCCATTAAAAAACTTTCCACGGATCAGGATGGTGGTTCCAAATCTAAAATGCTGAGGGAATCACTTAATGGCCAGTGGTGAGTTCCTATGAGCTCATCCTAGAATTGGTAATGAGTGTTTAGAGAAGATTCTTGGGTGGGCTCCAAGCCTCCCCAAAATAACTCTGTGGACGACATTAGGGGATATGAGGCTGTGCTGGAAGGATGGGTAAGCTTTTATTGATCTCTCTCTGCTGCCTCTCTCTGTGTTTATGTGTGTGTGTACTTGAATGGGTCCAGGCAGGTGAACAGGAACGTTAACACATGGGGCCCCAAAGTCTATGTTAGGTGTCTTCCTTATTTTCTCATTTAAAATAAGGTCTGTCACTGAATCAATATTACAGCCACATCCAGACTGTCAGGCCATGTGGCATCAGAGAACTGCCTGTCTCCATCTCCCCAACTTGGAGTTTGGAGATTTATATATCACACTCAACAATTCAGGTAAGGGCTAGGGATCTGAACTTGTGTTTTAGTGCTTTCTTAGTAAACAATCTATATACTGAGTCACTGCTTAAGATTCTTCTAGGTCACTTTGTGTGTGTGTGTGTGTGTGTGTGTGTGTGTGTGTGTGCAGTGTGCTGCAGAAGCCCACAGAGGGCACACTAGATGCCATATGGTTGAGAGCTGTTGTTGTGAGCACTGGAAACTGAATCTCGGTCATCTTCAAGAGCAGCAAGAACTCCTAACCACTGAGCCACCTCTTCAGTTCTTTGCTTCTCCTTTCTAGGTGATGTTTAAAGGAGTCTATGCAATTCCTCTGTAAGAATTTGTTCCTATTAAGATCAACAAGTGGCTTGAGCTCTCTGTCCCATTCTAATATCCATGATGCCATAATTCTCATTCTAGTTACCCATCTAGCATAAAAAATGGTATGATTTATAAATTAGCTGGAAAAATACTTGGGAAAGCTTAACATGTATTGCTGAGTCTGTGCATCTATTCACCTTTAAGTTATATGAACACTGGGATTAAGTTATATATACACTGGGATTAAGCTCTGGTGTTTGACCGAAAGTCTGATATTAAGTCATAAACTCAGGTGAACTATAAGCAAATAATTGTGATTTACTATGGTGATATTCATGCTATCTGTTAGTAAATTTGGATATCATCTGTAAGAATACCAAGATGAGAGTTGATTAGTTAATGGAGTTATTAAGTTATTATAAAACATATTATAATAATAAATATGACTGTTACCATATGCATAATTGTCATAGTATTATATTTAGTGTAATAACCTTGACATTTGCAATGATTACTTTAATAATAATAAAAATGAGAAATAAATATTTGTATTTTCTATTATTTTCAAGACATTTTACAAGGTATATGAAGATGTTGTGTTATTGAATAACTCAAGCAACTTGATGTGGTCAATACTATTTTCACCATTTCCAAAAGGAAGAGTCTGATGCTAAAGAAAATACAACATACTCTAATGACTGGGGTTGACAAGACATAGTGAAAATTGGTTAAGGAAATTAGCTTCTTAAAAATGCTTAAAGGATCTAGCCCTCACCTCAGACACACAATTTCCCTTTTGCTCTACTTCCACAAGTGAGTCTAGTGAAACAACTTAAGATTTCTGTGTCAAGAATAAGACCTTTGGAATATTCTAAAGCCAGTAGGCCAGTGTTACAATCACCATTCTTATTATGTACATTCACCTCTGGACCACCAGTCTGCAACCTTTTCCCCCTCTTTTCTTCTCCTTTTTCTATTTTTCCTTCCACTCCCTTCTTCTTCCTGTTTCTCTCTAATTTCTCCTTTCCTCTTTCTCACCTCCTTTCCTCATCCTTCATTCTTTCACTTATTTCTCTCTCCAGCTTAAATTTTAATATTTATTTTGTTTTAACTTATCCTGTATTTTGATTTTCCAAATTCATGAGTACTCAATTACAAACAATGAATGAGTCTCAATCTCACATATTATATAAAGATTAAACAGAAATATATCACAGATCTATACATTGAAATTCAAAATTAAAAAGTTTTAGAAGGGGCCATGACTTGAACAAGGTGGAAGCTATTTTAGAAGAAAATTTATGAATAATATCTTAATTACCTGAATAGAAAAGTATCTTAGATATGATTCAAAAGTTTTGACACTCATAAGGAAATTGATACATCATTGTTGATATATGTATTCTTCACTATTATAAAATGGAAAGAAAATTACAGGCAGCGAGAAAATACTTATTGTATAGGACTGACAATATTTGTATCTAGGGAAAATAGAGACCTTCACAACCTAAAGATGAATAGTTCCAGGAAGAAGTCACACATGATTTTAAAAATACAGCCCACGTTTTTAACATGCTTCCAGAAATGTGCTCAGCATAAGTAGACATCATCAAAATACAAACTAAAACCAGTAAGATGTCCCAGAATCACCATTCTGATGACTATAACTAAAAAGACAAACAACAAGCTAATACTGCTAGTGGGAATATATAATATTATGAAAGTTTGGCAACAAGACCCATCCAAAACAAGGAACAGAATGGGTAGCCAGACAGCTAGGACAATAACAAAAGGAATATGTTCCAGAATTCTAGGAAGAAGAAGATTTGAGCAATGACATTAACTTCTAGAGAAGTCGTGTGAGGCAATGTTGGAAATTGCACAAGCAGTCTGGTAAGGAGGTCAGACATCAGTTTTTCAAGTGTAGCTTTATTGTCTATGGTGTGAGACATCTGACAGAAAGACCTAGGAATTGATAGCATGATATATGTCATATAGGTTTGTAGAGAACCTTCTCAGTGAAACAAGAGAAAGAGTGTGTGACTCTGAGAAGGACCTAAGTCTTAGAAAGAAGACAGTACCCCATCTAGTCTATATTACCATATAAATGACATGAAGGCACTCTGAAGGGGGGGCATACATATAATGGCATAATTGAGAATGAGAGAAGGGACCTGGGGAATGAAATGTAAGTTTTGGTGAAATAAAGAATATTCCCAAGTAATAAAGAGAAGGCTTGGTGGTTAAGAGTGGACTCACACTCACTTCCTAGAAAAAGTATCAGGCAGCTTACAACCTCCAATAACTCTAGCTCCCTTGGATCCAACACCTTTTTCTTGCCACTGTGGGCATGTGCATTCCCATCACAGATACAACACACACATACATATAATGAAAAGCAATGGGATTAATAAACATTCCTCATACTCCACCAAGATGGGGGGATGAAGAGGAAATGGGCAAAGCTGAAAATATACATATGAGTTTTATGACAGGGAGTTGAAGGGGTTTGGAGACAGGTTTCCTTTATTTCCTGAGAGTCAATGCAGACTGAGGGAGAAGTGGGATTGTGTGTTTGAGTGAAGAGAAGGCAGGTTGATAAATGTGGCCTCAGAAAAGAGGAGAATATCAATCACAAAAGCATAATGGGGATCTTGAGCATTGTTAGGGTCCAATTTAAATCTTGAAGACCACAAATTAAGGACTTTTGTAATTCAGAGTGAGTTTTTTTTTGTTATTCTTCTGCTGTGTAGTAGGAGGTTGCTTGTTTATTCCCTGCAACCCAAAATAATCACACAGAAACTATATTAATTGCAACATTGCTTGGCCAATGACTCTTAGCATATTCCTAGCTAGCACTTACATCTTAAACGAACCTATTTCTATTATTCTATGTATTGTCACAAGATTGTGGTTTACCAGGTAAAGTTATGGCATTTATCTCCTTTGGCAGCTACATGGCATCTCTCTCACTCTGCCTACTTTCTCTCCACATCTCTGTTCAGATTTTCCATCTGGCTTAATGCTGTTAAGCCATTGACCAAATGCAGCTTTTTTATTAACCAATGACAATAAAACATTCGCAGCATACAACACTTCCCCTTTTCTGTCTAAATAAAAGGAAGATTTTAGCTTAAACAGTAAAATTACATATCAAAACAGGCATAAAGCAAGAAATATAGTTACATTTTTCTATCTATTTTATATTTTATCATAACTAAAGAAAACTGTAATTATAACTAAATATTCTTCAAATCCATCAAAGACTCCAGAAGGATATAATATTACCTAAGTAAATAGGAAATACATTGTGAGCAACTTCCAAAACTCTAGAATTGACAAAGACATCTTGCTGCCTAGACAGTCACCCAAAGTTCTTCTGTAACATTGGGGCACCTGTCTTCAGCCTACATGCCCATAGTATCTGGCAGACTTTCCCATGAAGCAGTACATTTCAATGACAGTTCCACCTATATAGGTAGTTTTGAAGTAACTTTCTTCTGTGCCCTGCCCAATGGCAGACTTTCTCATGAAGTAGGAAGCCTGGAGGACTGTCTCACCTTCTTTAGGCAACTTTAGCAGTCATTTTTCTGTGGGTCCTACTAGTTCATTTTATACAACATACCATCAATCATTTCAGGCAAGAGCTGTTTCTTGCTGAAATGGCTAACAAACTCCATAAGGAGCCTCTTCAATGTCCATTTTCCTCTTGAAGTCGATTGGTGCTGCTAGGATGATATGTATCTCATTGTCATGAAAAGGCCTAAGTTCTTAAAACATTTTAAATGTCATTTTCTGCTAGTCATTGTAAAGTTTGAAGAATACTATCCATCTGAAATATACCTCTGTACATCTAGAAAATCTAAGTAATGTGACTACAAGCTTGAATATTGCAAATTACTATATATTAACCTGTATTTCTTAATTATACACTACATTTTTAAATGAGCTGCATAAACACAATACTTTAATTGAGAGCAGAAATATACATATACCAAAAGTGACCTTAAATTTGTATCAATAAACCAAGATCCTTACCAATGCAAAATATTCATCTCTGCAACATATCCCCCTTTAAATGTAAACAAACATTTATAAACAATATTTAGGAATTTGGGCATAGTTCGCTCCAAACTGCTTCCTGCTTTTTGTTGGGCAAAGTAACTTTTCAGGGTTCACAGAGACCTTTTGGGGTGTCTTCTTCTATCAAACCACATTAGTCTGAAAAAAGTCCATAGGTTCACATCCTTTTTGGAAACAAAAAAGGACCTCTTTTCCAAAGCAACATATCCTTAGGCCAAAATTTTGAAATCAAGATACCTTTAAAATATATATGTTGGTTTAGTTTAGCAGCCCATAAAATCAAATGTCTCTCTGTACTTAGCTCATTCTTAGTCAAAAATTTTTGAAAACACAATAATATACATAATCCAGACTCTCTGTGTATATTCCATCTTTACGTGGCATTTTTTTTTTACTTTTTAAATCTATAAGTGTCTGTATTATGTCTTTTTAAAGACTTTTATTTTGCTATACTCTTTTTCTTCTCTCTCTCTCTCAACCTCATGTATATTTTTAAAACACACTTTGATCCATTCAGAGGTTTTTTTTCTGTCTGAATCTGTCTTTATTGAATATCTGTAGTCATTTTTTAATCAGTCACTTTAAAATGGCAAACAGCTTGATCACAGTGGCCCTGGATGCTGGCTCTGCCTCTCTTGTAATTTCAGTATGGCAGAGGTACCTCAATTCCAGATCTGGGACTGTTAGGTTGGAACCATGCTCACCACCTCAACTCTGGGTAGGACTGTGCAGTATAAAAATATGAGTAAAAGCTAAACCTGCCATGCAGTGCAGTGTGCCTGGAAATTTCTCTGTATATGGTGGTGGGAATTCGCCATACTCTCTTGCCTATGCACTCCTAGCAGATCCAATCCCATCACTTGCCCAGGCAGGGAGTGCTAAGCAGCAGGCATGGTCTCAGCTACTTTTCTCCCAGCCCTGAGAGGGCACACAAGAATCTGGACTTGAAGTGGTGGTGGGCATCAGCCCAAAATGTTCATTGGTTGCCATTTTGTAGTAGGAGGCTGCTTGTTCCTTCTTGGCCACCCAGACCTGAAATAATCACATAGAAACTATACTAACTGTAACACTGCTTAGCCAATGACTCTAGCATATTCCAAGCTAGCACTTACATCTTAAATGAACCTATTTCTATTATTCTGCATATTGCCATAAGGTTGTGGCTAACTGGGTAAAGTTCTGGTGTCTGTCTCCTTTGGCAGCTACATGGCATCTCTCTGACTCTGCCTACTCTATCTCTACATCTCTGTTCAGATTTTCTACCTGTCTTTACTCTGTTAAGCCATTGGCCATGAGCAGCTTCTTTATTAATCAATGGCAATAAAACATTTATAGCATACATCACCTCCTTAAACACTGCTGCAAATTGTCTGTGTTACTTTCATTGGTTAATAAAGAAACTGCCTTGGCCTTTTGATTGGCCAGCCCTAAGGTGGGTGGAGTAGACAGAACAGAATGCTGGGGGAAAGAAAG
>LOEQ01006609.1:18359-32190 GCA_001685075.1 Bramus lutescens | reverse complement strand
CGAGTCAGGCAGATGCCATGACTCTCCTCTCCAAGGCAGACGCATGAAGCTCCCACCGGCCCAAGATGGACATGGATTAGAATCTTCCTGGTAAGCTACCACTTCGTGATGGTACACAGATTATTAGAACTGGGTTAATCAAGATGTGAGAGTTAGCTAAGAAGAGGCTAGAAATAATGGGCCAGACAGTGCTTAAACGAATACAATTTGTGTGTTGTTATTTTGGGGTATAAGCTAGCCGTGTGGGAGCTGGGCAGACAAAAAGCAGGCCTTCTCCCTTTTCACTACAGCAAATACTTAACAATTGAAGCACAAGGTTGAGCAGGTCACAAGCTCAGTTCATTCATATTTGAAGTTTTATACAGAACTTACAATAAGATGATTATAATACAAGATATGTAGGACCTACAGAGGCATAGACAGTGTGTTAGTCAATAAAATCTCACCTGTTTAGTGAAGTGTAATCATGCTGTTCTGAGAAGTGAAGAGCAAGTAAAGGAGTCTGTAAACTGGAACCTCCTAAAACATCAATGAAATGGTTTATTGGAGTTAATTGAATTGAAATAAAATGGCAAAGTAGGGAAAAGGAGAGAATCATGGGTCATTCAAAGGTTAAAAAAGCTGAAAATCCAGGATTGTAGAAGGATTAGCTAGTGCTGAAGCCACCAAAACTTTTTATATATTTGATAGGTAGAAAGGCAGTGTGCTGGTAAGTTTCTGTCACCTTGACAATATGTTAGGACTATTTTGGAAGAGAAAACATCAAATAATGAAATGCATTCAAATTGGGTTGTTGGCAAGTCTGTGAGGCATTTTCTGGTTTAATAATTGATATGGAAGGGTCCATTTCACTGTGGGCAGTGCCACACCTAGGCAGGTGGCTCTGAGTTTTTCTTTTAAAAAGCAAGGCATGGAAGCCATTGGAAGCCAACCAGGAAGAAGCACTCTTTTCTAGTCCTGTTTCAGTTCCTGCCTCTGGGTTCCTGTTTTGAGTTCTGTCCTGACTTCCCCTTGTAATGGACTATAAATTGTAAGGTGAAATAAACCCTTTCCTCCACAACTTACTTTTGGTTAGTGCTTTTATTGCAGTGATAGAAAATAAGCTAGAACTGATCGATTTCCTTTAAATAATGAAGAGGTGTTACCAGAATCAAAGGTCTTTAGATGACAAACAGTACTGACAAGGAACATAGAAATTCCCATCTACAGGATCTATAGGTAAATACCTTGAATAAATGTAAATTTTATGAAGACTGAGGAAATATAACCAGATAACACTGCTACAGACAAGAATGAGATACATTCAAATCCTTTAATGAAATGAAAAATTGGAATGAGAACCTTCACAATGTGGCTGAGCTGCTTAAGTGGGTGAGTTCCATAGAGGATTTTCTGGCTCAAAGATATTGATATTAATAAGATGACGACTATGGCAAGAAGAGGTCTTTCACATGAAAGCCTGATTAGAGGGAAGGGTCTGGAGCTCCTTGCATCCTCTACCATTGGCAATGACCATGTCTCAACCTGAGCAAACAAAGTAGTGAAGCTCCAAGGTTCTGTTGGAAATTGCCTGTGGGCCCAAACTTAGTTTCTTCAGTATGAAATTAAGATTCTACTACTTTCTTTAGTTTTGCTCCAAAATGTCAACAAAGTTTGCACTGAGTTATATGCTCATCAAATAGCTCAATGAAGCTATAAAATAATATATACTGCAGAACAATGCTATTGTTACAATTGTAGGAATATATGATGCTGGCTGTCCTAGAGAAAGCCCTATACTTAATTTGACAGCCTTTCAATCAGTATGGGTACAGGAAAGGTGAAATAGGATCATTTGCTAAAAGGAAGAGATGAAATCTTTCCATAAATGAAACATTTATTTTCCAGGATGAAACTTTAGACAATGGAAAATGACAAGACTCTGAGCATCAGAGTCCTTCTTTATTCTATAGTTGATATGCAAATACACAAGAGTTTCTCTTTTCCTTTATTGACAAGAGTGAAGGGCTTGGGAAGGAAAGCCTGGGGAGAGCACTACAATCCCTTCACCTTGAGCATGCCCAATTCTGGTTGCTCCAGTCTGATGAGACAGGCAGCATTGTGCAGACGAGCAGACACTACCATAGTTTCCAGGTAGGAAACAAAGGTGCTGTGTGTATGGAAAGTTTCCTGAAAGTTTGGCTCTGATGAGGAGCTCTTTTCTGTTGCAGCAGCTGAATCTTCATGTAACTGAGAGTTGATTTCCTTTTCCTCTTGACACCCTTTATTTCCTGAAAGGAAGTGGCCTGCTTGACAGCCTTGGTTCTTTTGTGGGAAGTATGAAAGATAGATTAGTCCTCTTAAAACACATTTGCTTTGCTGAACCCGACTTAATCCCTGAACATAACTGCCTGAAGCCTGGCCAATTCTCTTTATGATTGTTCTACCTAGGGGCTCCTTCTGTACTTCAGAAAATACCCTCTTAGTTTCTGCTTTTATTTTAATTTGGATCCTGATAATTTGTTCTTTATCTTTTGCTGTTTAAAACTTTTATATTTTTCCAGAACTCAAAGTTTTGACATAAATTTTACTTCACACTTTTGTAAATAACTAGATTCATTCCACTTTGTAGTGAGTTAGGAGGAGGAACATATCAACATAAATAGCCATTTATCTTTTATTTGTCTTATGAGTACATTGAAAGCCCTAGCAGGCAAGATTCTGGGACCAGAGTGAATCACAACACCATCACAATCTGCATGATCATAATGAAGATGCTTTATTTCTTTGGGGCACAGCTCTCATATAGGAATTGGGGATATATACACTTGCTAGAGCTGGTGTAGAGATTAAAATCATCCATAAACACAAACACAGAAGTTTTAAAGTAGCATCTAGTGTGTCTTAAGAGCTATAGGCATCATTGTTATTTATTTATTTATTGTTGCTGTTCCCTACCACGAGAATGCCTTCTGGAGAGATGAGTGGGCATAAATAAATCTTCCTGAGGCAGCTGAAATCTTGAAGACACAGATGCAGAGAGATGTCAGACATCCATAGATGCATTTCAGTTTTCTGTGGGTCAGGAATTTGATTTATAATGCTTGGTTCTTAAGTTGAACAAATGAAACAAGGTGAACAGAAGCTGAGCCCAGTGCTATAAAAATGTAATGAGGTGGCTCAGAAACATTTCTAGACTGACAATCCTCAAAATGGACAGTTGTTCCATAGTACCAATAGACATCTCTCTTCTGGATGCTCTTTTCCCATTGTTGCACAAAGTCTTTTTTTTATGAAAGTACATAGATATTTATAGATGCAAAGAAAAGGAGTTCTTTGAGTTTGTTCTTTGGGGACTATAACAGCAGTACTCATTTAGAAACAAGATATTACGAGACAAGAAGCTCTGGAAATTTGCAGAATGCTAGATCAAGATGCCTAGTCAGATGAAGTGTTCATCTAATCTTGCTGTGATCTCAGATGCCAGGGAAACTCCAGCTAATATCTCTCAACCAATATCTACGATCTATATTTATGACCAACATTGACAAATTATACAGTTTTCATTGACCAGAAGTCTGAGAATCCAGGTCTTTCACAATCCTCTTATTGTATGTCATGGAGTGAGAAGACAGAATCCTTAACTTATATTAATATATANTCTCTCTCTCTCTCTCTCTCTCTCTCTCTCTCTCTGTGTGTGTGTGTGTACATGCCTGTACATGTGTGTGTGTGCATAGGGAAGTTAAATGACAACCTCAAATACCAATTCTCAGTTGCCATATACTTTTTTATGAGACTGGATCTTTCGGTGGTTTCAAGGAAGCTATGCTGGCCAGCAAGCTCCAGGAAACTGTCTTTGCCTCCCTAATACTGCAATTTCAAGCATACACTAGCACACTTAGCTATTTAAAAAATACCCTTTGATAATTGTATATGCTGTATTTTGATCACATCTTCCCTTCATTCTACCTTGCTACTTTCCCTGGACTCCTCTCCTCACCCCCCTCACAAAACTTCAGTCTATTTATTTATTTATTTTCTTGCTTACTTCCTTATTTGATTTTCATCTTTTGGGAACTCTTTTTTTTAGTTTCATGCCTCATTTTTTTGATTCATTAGGAATTTCACATCATGCACCTCAATCCCACTCTTCTCCCACTCCCTCTGTATCTGCCTCTCCCTGTTGTAGTGTCCCCCGCCAAAGGAATCTAAAAATGAGTAAAAACAAGATAAAAGTAAACAATAATTTTAAAAAGGAAAATATTTTGCTCCTCATCTTTCCCACTTCTCTTGCTTCTTCATTCATCTTAGTGACATTGGGTGCTGCTGTCTGTCGGGTAGTATGTGTATCCCTTCGTCCAAGCAGCTTTTCTTGCGAATGCTCATTGTGTAATGTGTTGTTGGTCAGGCTCAGGGCCTCTGGCTTTGGTCTGCCATATTTACTGGACCCCTACTCACATTCCTTGCAGATATCCTGCTGTTGCTCCAGTTGTGGAGATCCTGCTGCCGTGATTCTGCAGGCACAGTCCCGTCACATGCTCGAGCATGGAATAAATGGGGTAGATGATGGGGGTGTGCCTACTGTAAGCCCTAGACTACATTCCTCTGAAGAAAGAGCTTTGCAGAAGAACCAATCTTGTAGAAAACATCAGCAGAATGGGTTGTTATTTTTCTTTTGGTAATCCTTTCCAGACACTTTTTATTTTTTTTATAATTATTGAGTGCCTACCTAATAGTATAGAAAGAAAAAGATAAGTGAGATTATCTGTCTAATGAGTTAGGCCACTATAGTTATGTTAACTCCTGTGCATAGTTTGCAATAAATCCTTATGTTCCTTGTATGGAAAAAATTGCCTCATTTATGGAGTCTGCCAAATTCTTACAAAAACACAAAAAGATGAAGGGGCAAGAGAGGTGGAAAAAAATGGAAGAAAAATATTCTGTTTGTAGACATTTGCTGTTGACATGGCAATGTTTCTCTGTAAGCCAGGAGCTGAAGCCTTAAAACTAGCAGGGTTCATGTTCAGAGGGACTCAGAGTTGAGCTGGTCTAGAGAGACAGAATCACCAAGAGATTTCCATGCGCCAGTGGAAGCTGGGGCTTCTGGATTATTATTGTCCCCTGAAAGAAATTTCACGTAGCAAATAGGGAAGCTCCTCCAAAATTTTCTGGCTTTGGACTCCCGCCTTGGTTGTATTAGTGAAGATAGAATGTGAAGGTCCCTTTCTTAATGTATGAGCAGAGAAGAGACAGCAAATGAGAAACCTTCTGTACACTGTAGATGAAGTTCTTCCTCCTGAGGCTGAAATGGGGAAGCTTGGAGAGCCTCAGTCGGGACTGACCTGGATAAAGGGGTTTTGTGAAGGGAAGGCCATTTATCAGCCACTTTCAGGAAATGACTCAACTACATTCTCTCTGCTTCTTTTAGCCTCTTTACCTCTAAGCCTACATTCCTGCCAGGATTAGCATACACGCCTACTTGTGCTGACCTGGTGGGTTGTTTTCCATGGAGGGGTGGGTGTTCTCTGGATTTCCATATGTTTAACTGTTCTTTTGCATTTGAGGAACTAGGGAGGAGGAAGGGGGAAAGCTAAAAAAGAGAAAAGTTTTTTTTGTGGATCTAGGCCAATGTTCCAAAGAGCATGCTGATGAAATACAGCAGCTCAAGTGAAAACAAACTGAGTTTGGAAAAGAAAATTCCCTCCACCCAGTGGCAGTTGGAGCTTCCCTTCTGATCTACTTCTGACTTCCTGGAGCCATGTTTACTTTACTGAGCAGACTAAATCATTTAATTTGTCAGCTTCTCCTTGCCACCAGCAGAACTCCATCAAGGAACCCTTCCAAGGCAATGGGAACTCACCAGGCCCTCAGACTGGCTGAGTCACTCCCTGAGTGTCATGTGCCCTCAGAGTGAAGTTCTCTGTCCTATTGCTGGGCTTCTCAAGGTTAGGTCAAGGCATTTACCTTTCCATCCACAAAAACAGGCCAGAAGGATTTAATAATACAAAAAGTGTTTTATTGACTATTCCTTGTGTGTGGCAAGCATGGTGAAAATGCTTTACATCTATTGATTTATGAATTCTTCACAACCACATGATAGAGGCAGCTAATATTCTTCTGGCTTTACAGAAGAGACTTCTGAGATTCAGGCAAAACCCAATTTGATTAAGGTTATAGAATAGTATAGCATTTCCAAAGCAGGTGGTTTGGCTTGACTTTAAACTTGGCTCTTAACACCCAGCTCTCTATCTTGGGGTGTGTTGAACATTGTTATCTGCTCTCATTGAATGCTGTGTAATGAGAATTCAGCGGTACATTAGCTATGAGGAGGGCTCTGTACTCACAAAGAGCTAAAACTTCATTAAGTAGACATGTATGCAGATAAATTCACCAAGACAAAGTCTAGATGTACTGCAGAGGAATGAGCCATGAGATCTCCAAAAGGAGCAGATAATAGTTGGCTAAGCACTGATGGAAAATGAGAGGTTTATCTAAGACATTGACACAGAGAGTGGCAGGGCCAAACTCACAGGGTTAGGGTCTGCACAATGTGCAGAGAAGAAAAAGGAGCCTGGAACTGAACCAGCAGATCAATGGAAAAGGAAAAGGGCTGATAATACCAATCAATATCTAATTTTCCAATTTTTAAAGACATTAGGTAAAATGTTATTCTGTTTTCATTTTTGGGCAATAAAATGAGGCAGAAAATTATATGCTTGTTTTCTAGGTCAGAAGAATAAACTGTGGTTGAGCTTTACAGAACACAGATCTCTGAGAATCTGGAGGAGGATGAATTACAATGCCAAAGGAAACAAAGATTCTCCCAGGTCAATTTCTTACCCCCAGCTCATCACATTACTTGGAGACATGAACACAATGTTTATTGTATTTTGTTGCATATTTTTATTTCAGTGCCTAGTCTATCTTAACTCATTTTCTGGGGTCAGAAGGGAGAAAACGACCACTTAGTCACAGATAGCTTTGTACATGAGATACGGTTTAAGAAAATGTGGTTCAGAAACAATCACATGGGTTGGCTAGAGTCAGACAGAAATGGAGAGAAGATATGCTGCCCTGTAGGTTGTGTCCAACTACTGTTTCAATTTGATTCACTGTTGACTTTTTATACAGTAAGGTCTCTTGGAAAACTCAATGCATAAAATGGCACAAGTGAATAAAGGGTTTCTTCATGGCTAATTATTCTATGACAATCATTTTACTTCATATTAACACTCACCAATGTCTGACTTAAAACTTATGCGAAACCAGGAAGCAGGTACTGTTTTCCCATGGAACAGTGGAAGGAAGAGGAGAGGCAGGTGTGTTCCTTATATCATTCCTTGCTTTCTGAGTAACTATTAGGTTTTAGGGGAACTTTTTATGTTATATTTAACAATTGGCTTCATAGAGAATCCCTTTTGCCCTCCGTTGTTCACATGTCTTCTGCTTAGTATATGTAAGAATAAGTAATGACTTTTCTTGTCATAGGTTCAATGATATTTAGGATCACTGGGTCTTCAGATATGGCGAGCAAACTTTGTGCTTCATAGATGAATAAAATTCATGCTTAGGAGGAAGTAAGGAAAAGATTGGCCTGGGGAAGAAATGTGAACAAGCCAAATCTCCTTGTAAACATACTATGAATTCCAGGGTAAGTGTCCAATGGCTGGCAAAGTCTTTATCTTTGGGACACTCTTAGCAGCATGTGCTTTATCAGTACAGGATTACTTATGATAAATAATTCTGGAATCTAAGGACTCTGGGTTGAGTCCTGTAATCTCTGCAATTATTGGAATGTACATTGAAGATATTTGTAATTAAAGTAGAGCTGTCTTTGATGTAGATTAGACAAAATCAAAATCATATATGCTATAAATGACTTAAAGGATGGCATTGGCTTCTTGGAACCATTCCCCACATTCCTTTTACCTTACAGAAGCTTTTATCTTTGTAATGATTAATAGAGATTAATAATACTTTGTGAGATATTTGATTCTTATTTATCTAATTTCAAAATCCAATCTCTGTGTTGTCTCCAAAGGATATAACCTTATCCAAAATCTTATAGTTTTGTAGTATTGTAAATTTGACCCGTCCAGCAGGTCCAGTTATTCAGGGTCTGAAAAGGCTCTACCTGAAAATCAAGGGTGAGGGAAAAGAAGGAAACTATGCTGGTAGAATATTGTCAAGGTCTCCTTTTTTAAAATACAGGTTCATAGCTTATTTAGTCTTCCAATGAGGAATTTGGCAGAGCAGGTGGAAGGAGGGAGGGAGGGAACGGAGACTTGGCTAGCAGGCAGGGTTAATTAAACGTTAACTTCCTTGCTGCTTTCATAAGCTGAAACACCTGTAATTAACTAACTTCCTTATCTAACTTCCTTGCTGCTAATCTCAGTAAGTTTCCATTTGTCAGCCAAGTTACCATTTCTCAGAAATGGCCAGGCTTAGGTCTGTGTTTTCTGGCTCCGGCTAGGCCTTGGGTTTAAATCTAGGCCCATAGTTTCTAACAGTAAATTGTAATCTAAACCCATTGTCTTCCATATTCTAAATGTGATTTGAGGTTGACTCTACTAATTCTTCCTCATCTTCTACATCTTCTTAGGTAACGAGAAAGACAAGGAGGATGTTGCTGCTGCTGCTACTTGAGAAGACAGTGGGTGTTGATGACAGCAGTGATTGAAACAGCAACTTCCCTTTGTTTCTTAAAATGTGCCAAATGAAATGGCACACAGTATGCAAAGGCAATGTGAACAACATAGATGGACAGAATATCATATTTCACGTGAGACAGTAGCACTCGGCATTTATTAAACCTCATGAAACTTTCCACATTCAGCCTATAAGTGAGTACTTTCAGATGACTCAACATAATAACATAATAGTATATGTAAGATGCTTTAAACTATGAGGCCAAGGAAGACTTCTTTGAGGAGACGAGATTTAAATGGTACAAAACTCAAGTCCAAATGGATCAAAGACTTCAACATAAAACCAACCACACTAAACATTATAGAAGAGAAAGTGGAAAATATATTTTTAAAATCAAAAGGGAGAATATCTACTGGAGAAAAAAATCTGCTACAAAGACTTTGAAGAAGGAACCAAACACTAGAAGAGTAGTGTTAGAGCTGAGGAAGAGAGGTGAGATGAGAAAGAAGGGCTTTGTCAGGGAAGCTTGGTTTTATAAGCAAGAACAGAGTTTGAATTATAAATTGAGTTTTGGCTGGAGCAGAAGAGGAAAACCAGAGATAAGGCATTTATTTAGTGATATATCTCTCTAGCTGTAAAATACAGAACCAATTATAGTATTATAAAAGTGGTAACAAGGGAGACCATGCGGGCTGTAAGTATAATGAGTAAGGTAAGAGTTAAGGATGGCTTAGTCTAGAGGAAGAATAATGAGATGGAGATTCATTGTTCTTGCTTATTGTAGAAAGAATGAAACTGTTCCCAAAATAGCCACTATATGGAAGCTATTGCTGGTGTTTTAGAAAGTGTTTGCTAACAGTTGCTTAGTTTGGAGAAGACTGTGGGAACAGGTAAGAGTGTGAATTCACTGTGATGCATGCCTTATGTATTTGTCAATATGATCCTTTAAAAATCATCTTCCTTTTATCTTAGGGAAGGGTTTGCAGTGGGTAGATAGGAGAGTTTGGTAGGATTCTTGTAGCATCCCTTTTACTCACTGGGCCTGCCTTTGATATAGTGAAAGTCAGAGACCAAATCATTTATATTTTCCAGAAAATGAGACTGTTTACAGGTCCAGAAATAATTAGACAAAAGTGTCCCAGCTGCAGTGAGCAGAAGAGAAGGGCTCTGATGGGCAGATTCTGGGCATAGTTCTCCAGGATACATAAGGGTTCGCCCAGTGACCAGGAGAGCAGGGGTCATAGAGGAACACAAACTAGTAATTAATTGACTGATGGGGAGGAGGGCAAGGAGAAGAAGAGGAAAGGGAGATTTGGATCTGGGACACTGCCCAGACTGCCTTTGTAGATGAGTTCCCTAACAACCCTTTCTCGGGGAAGTCAAGAACTGATTGAAGCTTAATTCAGATTCTCTGAATGTGCCTTAAGGAGACAGACTAAGAAATGAACTGATGAAATGCACAGGAAGCAAAACTTGGCAAGGGAAGAGTGGCAACTGAGCTAAGAATATAGGGAAAGACCCTGCCAAGATCCCCTTCCCCAGGACCACCCTTGATGTATCCGGAGAAATCAATCAATTGGACAGGATGAGATGGCTCCCATAGAAGAGCAATGGGGGACCAATGTGAAGGTTGGGGGTCGTCCATTTACAGACAGGATATGGGCCTCATCAGAGCTTTAAGATGGGTCACTGAAGGCATTGGGTTGGCCCTCAATGTCTCTCAGCAGCCTGTGAGTGACTACACGGTGCCAAATGCTATGATGGTTCTTGGGCTGCACCCAGAGAATCATAACCCTGCCTCCTACATTGTGTGGAGGCTCTCAAGCAGGAAATGGGACATGATTTCAATTTCTCACCACACTGAGGAAATTCAGAATCTTGTAAAGAATCCATAGCAATCATCAAGTCCACAAACTCTTCCCCATCCTTGCATGTAAGCAGCTTTCATTCCCCGTGCTGCCCTGTTCTTCATAGACTAGGTAATCCTTAGCTAGATGTATTCATGCTTGCATGTAGTCAAGCACATCTTCTTCCATGTCTTCCTATTGGCTATACTTGAGGTCACTACCAGATATGTTACAATTAAATGTTGGAAATAATCTGATATATGTAACTTCTTCATTTATATGTGAATTATTTCCTGTACCATTAATCAATTTGATAACAGGCTATCTTATCCCCTTTGGTCCCAAAATGTAGGCATGGTCTTTGCTCTGCTCTTTGCTTAACTGAGATAAAGCAATCGCTCATCAGGGAAAAAATAGTTTATAATATTTCAAGCCTTAATGGTTGTCTTCTCCAGCCTTTTACTTTCATATCCAACATCCTTAGTTTCTCTACAACCACTGGTATTAAAAAAAAAACAAAACCCTTATTTCATGGCACTGACGGTTTTTTTGTTAAATCTCTATCCCACTCTAAGTGTCCTCATTTAGATGGAAAAGTTCTACCCTTCTTCCTTTAAGCTTCTGCAATGTATCTTTCCTTTCCAAGTGAGTTCAACAGACCATCTGTGATCCCATGGTAGCATTTTGTATCTGTTCCCTTTCACAGAACTTAATGGTCTCTACTTCTAATAATGCCCATTCCCATGCCTGTCCTTTGCTCCTGGCCTCAGAGCCTCTCATGGGATGGGACTTTCTCTCTCCAGCATCTCACAGAATCAAGCACATAATAAAGGATGACCACGAAATACTTGATCCCTGACCTCAAACCACAAGCTGCCGAGAGATAGTCAGTTTCCTCAACAACTGATTTTTAAGTAACCATTTTCTTACCTTCAGAATGAATTTCACTGATGCTTTCTTATGGTCTTATATATAATGGTGTGTGCATATCATATAATGTTGATATTTGGGTACTCTGGAATGCTATCACCTACAAGACACAGATTATTCCCACCTAATTTTGTCTCTGCTTCCAGATTGTAAGAACACTCTTCTGAACACCTTGGTCAACGCCAAAGATGCTAATTTTAAATAATATCTGAAAGTAAGCCACTTCTTTCAAGTGCAGAACTTAGATTGAAGGTCCGTAAAGATTGTAGCCAACTGGCAGGATTATAACCAATGATGCATAGGACTTCATTATTCTGAGGATAAAAGGCCCTACAAGTGATGTATCACTAGTTAAACATTTTGTGACATTCTGTGTCCCTGTCTTCCATGGTCATTGGTCAGTTCAAAACCCTCCTTTCCTGTGCCCAAGGAATTCAAATCAGCCAGGGACAGGAAAGGAAGCCCAGAATCTTAAATCATTCTTAGGCTTATGGCCTGGTTTTCATTGGGTCTTGAAGGATGTCTTTTCCTCTCATGGACTGTGAGCCAATGTTTCTTTTCCTGCTGATTTATGACCTCATATAAATTAACAAGGGCCTTTCAACTGGGACTAGCAAATCCCAAAGGCATGAATCTTCCATATGTAATTCTTCCCTGAGGAAGCTGGAGTTAGCTCTCAATTACATACAATGATGGAGACACACGGTGGCTGAAAGGAGACAAATGCTGCTTATATTCGACATGGAATTGCTGTGCAGAGGCCAGGGAAGAGAAAAGCCAGATTGAGTCTCTGAAGCACAAATTCTTTGCCTGTTTGGGACATAGGAAGAATCCTCATTCTGTCTCTGTGGTTTATTTACAAATCTTCCATGAGAGGAGAGATGGAGGACAATGTCTCCAGTAAAGCATTCTTAACTAGCGTGAGGCAGCCCACCTCCAGCTGCAATACAGCCTAATGGTTTCCATTTGTTGGGAAATCATTTTTATCAATATTTTAGTTACTCAAGAATCCAGGGTCATAATGTCAGAAGGAAAAACACTAAATCAAAAATTTTACTAAGTCTTATACTAATTTTTTTTATTTATTTCTTCTTTTACTTATTTAAATACTCACAAAGCATTGCCAGAATCCAGGGGAAATTTTACACAGAACAAATGGCTTCCACATTCAGGGATTTCACAACTGTAGTGGCCATGTCCTTGCTTGGAATTTATCAGGTTGACATGGATGCAGGGTGGAAATTAGTTGCACTGTCTGAAGCAGAAAATATAATTATGGGCTCTATTACAGTTTAATTTTTTTGTAACAGAGGGAGGAGAATGGAGGTTATAGTCAAAGAGGTGCACAACCAAGAGTGTGGAAGCCTTGGTGTCTATCCCTAAATGCTTTGCCCATTAAAGAGTGAGTTTAAAATTTTACCTCTACTCAGAGTGCCTTTGTGAATGGGGCGTGTTTAATTGGGAAGCTGTACATGGATTTAGTAAGAATCATCCACCACAGTCCATTTACTCAACGTATTTCATACTTTTTCATTATTCTAAAGAAGGATTCATTTGTGAACAGATTGATACATTTCCCTGAGGCTGCTAGGACAAATTGCTAAAGATCAGGTGGATTCAAACACTGAAATTTAATCCCTATCATTTTTTGGAGGGCAAAAGTTCATCAGTACTGTGGAGTTGAAATCAAAGCATCAGTTAGTGATGACTCTCTAGAAGTTTGGGGAATTAATCTATTCATGTTTATTAGTGTCTGGGGCCCCCATCCTTCCTTAACTATGAATATTATTAATCCAGAATCTGCTTCTATGGATACATTACTTTCTGTTCTCTATTTAAACACTCTGACTACTTCTCAAAAGACACATGTATGTGCACTTAGGGTGACCTATGCACTAATCATTAACACACATTTGCAAGATTTGATTTTGTACATAGTGTAACATCCGTAAATCCCAAGCACTAGAATATCACTTTTAGGGTCAAGATTCAACATATCGCATCTTGCATTCATGGAATTGCCTGAAGTTTGAGAATGGGTAGAGGATGTTGATTATGAATATAGAGTTCAGAATGAAAAGAATTCAGCCCTATCTCTGTCATTTTCTACCTGTGATTTTGTGCAAGCTACTACAGTTATATTCAGGTATGTCTTTTTCTCTTTTTTTTTTGCTATTGCATATATACTTATGAAGTATAACATAGATACTCTATAAAGAAACTAGATTGCCCAGCAAAAGTTGGGAGCATGGGGGTGGGGGTAGGGTGGAGGGAAGGAGAGATGGGGAGAGAGGGGAGAAGGGGAGGATGGGGAGAGCTTAGGGGAATGGGATGGTTGAGATGGAGGAAGGGTGGATATGGGAGCAGGCAAGAAGATATCTTAATAAAGGGAGCCATTTTAGGGTTGGCAAGAGACTTGGCTC
>LOEQ01006608.1:144311-166299 GCA_001685075.1 Bramus lutescens | reverse complement strand
TTTTAACCCAGAATGAATCCACAGCCTCTCATTTCCTGTGGAAACAAAAACAAACCCTTTTTTTTCCAAAGCAACATATATTTTGACTTAAATTTTGAAGTCAAAACATTTTCAAAATACATATATTGTATTAATCCAGCAGTATTTGTAATCAAATGGCTTTTAGCAGCTGTTGTTCCTTCCTCAACCATCAAACCATTAAAAGACAACACAATAACATACAGTGTCCAGACTCATTGTGTATTTTTCATCTTTATGTGGCCTTATTTTAAACTCTATTTCTTTTATTTTTATTTTTAATTTTGGGGTTTTTTTAGACTAAGTTTCTGTGTGTATCTTTGGCTGTCCTGGCACTCACTCTGTAGACCAGGTAACTCACAGAGATCTGCCAGTCTCTGCTTCCCAAGTGAGACCTTTCTCAGCAGAACAAAGTACAGTAAAATAAAAGAAAGAGAGAAAAGAATAAAAGGAAAGATCTTTGCTATATTATTTGATTACTTGTGGTATCTAAAATGATGAAACTCTCAACAACAGAGTAGAGTGAAGTTCCCAGGAACTTAGAGATGTGGTAATGAATAAATGCTATTCATGTGTATAAGCTTCCAAGGGTGTAGGATAAATAAGTTCTAGATACTCCTATAAAGCACAATGCCTATACCTGTTTACATTGCATCTTACACATAAAATATGCTAAGGGAAGATATTATGTTAAGAATTACCACTGAGAGCTTACTCCTGCAAGATGTCCTCTGACATCCACACCACTCACTTTGAAACAAGCATGTATGTTTGTGGACACACGCACACATACACATACACAAACGTGCACATACACAAACATGTGAAAAAATAATCTAAAAAGAGTTCTTATCACAAATATCTTACTATTATTATAAATGAGTAAGGAACATTTGGGAGGTGATGAGCTACCAATTGACCCGGTGGAAACTCGTTCTCAAGTGTGTTTATCCCTAAAATTTTGAATGGTATGTGTCATACTTACACAGCTTCTCTCACATCTCGACATGTTTTCATTTCATTTAGGCAGTTCTTTGTTTTTCTGTTTTTAAGATTGACATATTTTGTTTTGCATATATTAATGTTTTGCCTCTATGTGTGGATGCTCGTGTCTGGTTGCCTCCACACATCCACAGAGGGTAGCAGTCGCCCCAGGAACTAGAAGTCTGAATACATGTGAGTCTGCGTGTGGATCACCTGCAAGAGTAGCACAGTCTCTTAACTGCTGAATCATCTTTCCTAGCCACAGACAATATTATATTTGATTATTGATTCTAAGTTTTTGGAAATTTTCTTATTAGCAAACCAATATAGAGCTTTTTATATCTTTTTAGTTCCTGCCTACTGTGGTCATTGAATCTTCAATATGTCCTTTTTATTTTAATACAGAGACACCCCAGACATATGGTAGAACACAACTCAGAAGATGAACTCGGTGTAATTTAAATCTTATTCTTTGCTATATTTGTGATCTAACAGACATCGCTGTTGCTCAAAGGTACAACACATTTACATGTAAAGAATGAGAATGAAAGAAACCTCTCCCTAAAATACAGCCTGTATGGGGCTAAGTCATAAATATTCATATCAAAATTATTCACAATTTAATCTTTAGCTTCAAATGATCTCTCTCTTTAAATAAAGTTTGCATTACTGCTATCATACTCTCATTGAAACTGCATGACTAACCTGGATTATTTATAATTTTATATTTGTCATTCTTTGAATATTTTGGTCTTTGTATATTCTTTGTATGTGGACTACAGAGGCCGTGAAGAAAGCCTTTCTGGTTATATTATCATAAAAAAACACTCAGCAAGTCTGTCTGTATTCTACTTCATCATTCCTCTTATCTTTCTTGGTATCTGGCTTTATAATTTGATCTGGGCCATTTTCCCCTCTCTCTGATTATATTCACATTTCACTCTTATTGATGAGATTGGAAAGTCTCCAGGCAGACACTTTCATCCTGGTCCTCATTAGCAACGCTCAGGTGTCTTAGCCAAGTGGCGATCATTCCAGGTTTATTCATGGACTAAAAAGCCAATCATATTAAGTACAGCCAGCTAGCAATTTAGCCACATCTTCAACTCCACGGCATCTTTTGTCTAACCAAGTTTCAGGCTTTACTGGAAGCAAATATGAAAGGACCACCTGTGTCCCAAGGTCCTTTGTGAAAAGGCACGGCCCTATTTTCTTTCTTCTGTCACCACACACACTGAGAAAAGCCTTCAGATCTGTAAGCTATTTTTGTTCAATATTTTATTTCATCTTCTTTTGTGAATTCAATCTGATGCCATGGCCATGATGTCAGGCTAGGAAATGTGTGGAGTGATAAAATTATTTGAACAATGCCAAACTTGAAAGTGGACTAGATATAGAATCCAGGTCATCTTCTGGCCTTGACTTCTAACTACTATCATTTCAAAAAGGAAAGTGCACCTTTTATTTTCCTTTTAATACTATTTCATGGTTTAATATTCCAAATTATTTTTATAGAAAACCAATGTCATTTTCTGATGTAAAATAATTAATTTTCAAAAACCAAATGAAAGTAGTAAAAATAAAGGAAGAAAAGAGAGAAAGAAAAAAACACCTGAAATTTCAAGAATAAGTTAAACAAACTAAACCAATAGAAATGAATTTGACATTGTTCAAGTACATATAAAATTTTGTGAGGCAAATGATATGGTTCAGTGGTTGCAGCTTATCTAATATGTTCAAGACTTTTTGACATCACAGCCATTTTAAAAATGGAAAATTTCTTTGGGTTTATAAAAACTAGAAAATAATGAGGATTGTTTAATTTGTGTATTTATTTAATGACATACATTCATTCTACCAAATGGTGAGTTTTCCTGCAATATAAAACATACCTTACTTGCATTCAAGCCCCAATACGTTTTTCCTCCTGTGTTTTCTCCTCTTCCTTTTCAAAAATCATCCTCTTTTTCTTTTGTCTTTCTCAAGTCAGGTCCCACATCTTAGGGCAGCATGCACACTATCTTTCCGAATGGCTCTTTACTTTTAATTTCTATTGTTTAACATCTACAAAAATTTATAAAATTCATCTTAGCTCCTTTCATCTACGATCCCCCTCCTTTACCCACCAGAACTCTTCCCTTCAGAAAGTCCTTCCACTCTCATGATCTCTTTTCCTGTGTGGCTACAATATCAACTCTGCATATTGCTTTAGAAAGTTCAAGTGGCTCAATGAATATTAATGCACTTGTTCTTATTTTTCTGATGAATTTCTTTTTTAGAATAAAGTGACATTTTGGGAGATCTCCCACTTGAGTGCCATAACACCCAAAATGAACAAATCTCTAAAGGCTTGACCAATATGCGGTGGTAATCAATCAGAGGCAGGGTTGCAGTGAAAGCAGCTTACAAAGCAGTCCTTGCCAGCATCCGGCTCTAGGCAGCACCTGGGTATCTCCAAAGTTGTCACATGACCTATTGCTACAAATGAACCACCTAATATTTTCTAGTTTAAAACAACTACAGCATTCATTTGGCTCAGAAATTCATGATTCACATAGAGCTGATGCCACTGGTTTATTTTGCTTCTTGCAGCATGGGCTGTGTAGCCCAACATAGATGGATGGTGTTTCTTCCAGTGATTCCCCACATGCCCGACTGGATAGTGCTCTCATCTAGAGGCTCAATTGGCCCTCCCTGTGGGGAGTTGGGATTGACAGCAGTGTCCGGTCCTAAGAATTAGTTTTGCATGGGATAGAAGCGGAATGTTGGTTGCTTGCAAAATTGCAGCCAACCAACCAAACAACAACCATAAAATAAACCCTGGTTCTGTGTATCATTTCTATGTAATTCTGTTGGTGAAATCAATCACAGAGCTACTCAGCTATGAGTCAGAAAGACTACTTCTCAAAAGAAAGAGTGTCAAAGAATGATGGTCATCTTTATTCCCTTATTATCCTATTACTTTATGTCTGGGTAAGAGATAAGAGATGAGAAAATACAATTGCTTATGGTAAGTACCTATCCTATATCAAATATTTAGCTATAATTTATCAAGCCTCTTGGCAGGCAGGAAACCACTATTATACTGTATAATTTAGTTTGTCATTTAATCTTTAAACATTTAGAGTCTATTTTAGCCAATGATTATTTTTTCAAGTATAAGATTCTGAATATAAGCTTTTAGAGTAGCCTGATTTAATTTCTAGATCTATATAAGGAGACAAAACTGATAGTGTCATAACTGTTATTATAGGTTGATTCATCCGTAAAGATCATTGGGGAACAGAAATTGATAGCTAAAATTTATATGATTCACAAAAATATGTTGCACATGTATTTTATATTGTGTCATATGTATGAATTTATTTATATGAATTTATTGACAAATATAATATAATAAACATAATAAATATACTTATATATATTTATTAGCAAATACCTAGGTATATTTGTTTTATATCTTCTTTATTGTCTTTCTATGTTAAAAATAGGCGATATCTTCTTTCCTTTGTTCTTTCTACCTGAAAAGATATGCAGCAAGTTATTCCATGTTCTTTTGTTTACAATTATATCAAGATATCCTTTTAAGTCTAGCTATATTTGCTTGGAATTTTGTACATTTGTTTATCAGGTATAGTCATGAAAATATGTACAATGCTAAAAACAGAGAATCAGAAAATTAAGTGATTACAAAAAATTTTTCCATAAGGGAAATACGTTTTCCTGCTTACTGAGCAGAAGTCTGTGAGTGGTAAGGAAAGGGTGATCCCAAGTGAGCAGAGCAGACGGCAGTCACTGCAACCACAGAGTTGCCATCTCTTTATAACCTCCAAGGAAGGTGTCCAGTTTAATTTCCTTTTGGTGTGATAAAAACAAACAAGGAAACAAACCACTCTGCGAAAAACAATTGAAGCAACAAAAGGATTATCTGTCTCACAGTCCAGGTTGTACTCCATCATGGACTAAAAGCACAGACACAAGAGTTGCAGAGAACTAGTCACATTACATCCATAGTCCAATGCAGAGAGTAACAGTATAAGGCAGACATAATGTTCAGATTACTTCGGCTCTTCCACAATCCAGAATCCCCACCCAGGGAATGACACTGCCTACAGGGAAGGCATCCCCCACCTCAGTCAAGATAACTCCTAATAGGTATTCCTCAAAGCCACTTAATCTAATCAGTTCCTCAATAAGAGACTCATTTCCCAGGTTATTTCTAAGTTTGACAAGTTAGCCATTAAAACCAATCATCATCACAAAGGTCAAGAATCTACCATCTTGTGTTTCTGTCTTTGGGAACTATGGTGTGTTCATGGGTAAAGATCTTTCACCTCTTTGTTTAGATTTATTCCTAGACTTTTTTTTGAGACAACTATGAATGAGAATATTCCCACAATCTCTTTCTCAGCATATTTGTTGCTGGCATATAAAAAGGCTATTTTTTTAGGTTGGCTTTCAGTCTGCCTTTAAAATTGGTATTGATCACTTATAAACATTTTCTGTTGGAATCTTGGGGATCTCTTATGTGTAATATAAAAATCTTCTACAAATAGGATAATCTGACATTTTCTTATTTGTATACTGTCAACTTCTTTCTTTTGTCTTATTGCTAATGCTTTAAGCTATTGAAAAGAAGCAAAGATAATCCTGCCACATAACTGCTTTGGTGGAATTGCATTGAATTTTTCTTGACTTAGGATGATCTGATTGTGTGTTTCTGTTAGCTATGAGGATATCCTGGGCTATATGAGGATCTGTCTTTAAAAGGATAATAAAGAAGTAGCCTTGAATAGCTTCTGTGTATTGTATGTCCCCATTTAAGTAACCACTGTCTTTTATTCTGCAATTTTGTTCATTTGTACACATTTCTATAAGTGCAAATGTTAAGATAGTTTTTATACTTATTTCAATTCTCTGACATTTTGAAGAAGACTGTTACTTTACATAAGTTCTTTTGATTCCCATCAGCCACCGTATAATTGGTACTCAAAGACTATGAATGGATTGCATTTTATGATGGCTAACTTTAAGAATATTTAGTAACTGCCTGCCTGCGAATTCTGTAGAAATCCTTGAAAACACATTGGAAATTGTCAGCCCCATGCCTGAGCCATGTGGGCAGGCCTCTGTTCTAATGTTATTGTATTCTCATAGCCATCTAAAAGTACATCATTGTAATTGTTGAGTATCTGTGTGGAGCATAGAGTTCTTTCCTCAAGGAGCAGTTTTCCCTCTTCCACTGTCATCCTTCTTACAACAAGAGAACAAATACCTCTCTATAAAAATTCTTAGTTCAAGGTTAATGTGTCCCCACAAAATTTACAATGTAAATGTATCTGGATTAAGCTTTTCTATTTCTCTTGTTGTTGTTGTTGTTGTTTTGTTTCATTTTGTTTTGTAGATGTTGGAGGTAGAACACAGTAGCCTGTTCCATGTTAGGGATGAGTTCTTTTACTGAGCTACATCCCCAGTGTCAAGTAATTTCTTTGCAAAATTTTCCAAATTACAGCCATTTGACTTATATTTCTTCATGGTTAACCCATTATATAAAGCTACAAATAGTGTGAAAAGTTACAAAAGCTTAAAATGCACAAAAAATTTCACCATCACATTATGTACATTTCTGCTCACTAAAACATTACACTAAAACTTAGTATTAATTAACTTATAGCTACTTAGAAATGTTTGAAAATATCATGGAGATGGCTCTCGATCACTAAAGTCACATCATAGACATCCTTAATATTCCAGTGAAAATAGTTTCTTGTTTAGAAATGGAGATGTAACTCAAGATATAACTCATATTTTACATATTCCTCAAAGGTATTCCAATATATTCTGCCAGTCAGAAAATATGACTATAGCTCTTTTCAGCATAAATTCCTGAGAGAATCTTGCCATTGTTAATTATAATTCCTTAGATACAGTTTGATTTACCTGGGAGGATTTTAGGAGGAGTTCTGTCCTAACTCATCTTGATATTCCATGTTTTTTTGATACCTATGAGAGACCTGGCCCTTTCTGAACAGAAACAGAGAAGAGGTGGAGAGGGAAGCAGAGGATAGGTAGGAGGGAAACCTTGTATGGGGAAGTAGAGTAAATGAATATATTTTATTAATTAAAAACAGTGTTGCCTCTCTTAGTCTTGCCAGTCTAAGTGTATCACACTTTGACTGGTTCACTGGCTTTCTCCAAATACTAAATTTTTATATTCACTGAAGGTGGTTTATTGAGGTAAATCATCATTCAAAAGACGACACATGTAAATTAGTTTAGCCACAAGAGATAAAATAAAATCTGGAGTACAACTCCATGCATCATCCAAGGTAGATGAATTGGTTATGCATAATAATATTTCCACTGCCTTGGGTTTTCTGTAACTACTGCAGGAAGTGACTGGCTCACTCTTATCACCTCCCCCTTCTGTCCTTACATTGTCCCCTCCACATACCTACGCTTCTTGCTTACAAGCATCTCTTCTTATTTTATTCATTCAGTTAGGCAATGCCCAATCATTGCTCTGCTCAGAGGTGGACCTATGCTCTATTTCATTCAGACACTCAGTCTATGAACACTTTTGTAGATCTCCTTTTATCAGGTAAAAATCTCTCTCTGCATGTAACACTGTGCATTACAATAACATGTGAAGTATATTTATCAGCTGTGCTGCTCTTGAGTCCGGAAGAACAGACTGTGTCTTTGTAGAAGGTGATGAATAAAAGTCTCTTATTAATTGACAAGTCGATATCTGCAAATGGCACAAAACTAAAACAGAGTAAAAAGTGATAAAATTATCCTTTCCTTAATTCAGATAATTACTCTCATTAGCATAATTACTTTTCTCCCCCTGAAACACAATTTTGATCTATTGAAATTCTAACTTCTAAACAAATATAAAATAAGTACTAATCCAGAAATTTAGTTAAGAGAAAAGGAAGGAAATTTCAACATAGTTAAACTGGACTAAGCTCAGAAACTAGATACGTTTTTAATCTTTTGATACATGAGTATTAAGACAGTATTGGAGGTTACATATAATACTAAATAACATATAAAAAGAAATAAAACATAAATATTCTGGATCCTTTCAAGCAGGAATAAGTTTCATGTATGACTTAGCCACCACATTTTGTAAAAATGTGTTTACTAAAAAAATATCTTCAAGTTTGTTAGGTCCTATTACTCTCTTCTCTATAGAGATGTGAAATGAGAGAAGACAAAAGTCAAGGTGAGTCCAGCAGGCTTTGCGTAGTTTCAAGGTTTAAGCACAATTTATAAATTTCTAATTGAGGGTTTAAAATTCAAAGGCTAACACAGGCCAGAACACAGTGGAGGCTCTGTGCATGTTTAGAGTGCTTATCCAATATTTGAATGTTTTAGGAGAACTCTGTCAGTTCTAAATGTTGACTATAATTAAAAATATGTTAAGCTGTAGACCAAACAGGCCTGCTTACAGGCTGTAAAAACCAAGAGCCGCCAGCTTGGGAGCCTTGACACCATCAACCAAAAATCTGTGGAGAAAACTGGATTTCACACATTGATTTTGGCTCAGTACACAGAATTATTTATTTTTTTCTTGACCTTTAGAAAATACCTTTGCCATAGAAGCATTTTGAAGGCCAAATATTCTCTTGAAATTTTATTTGCCCTTTGCTCTCAAGTCGTAGTGACAGTATTGTCACCCGGACCTTACTTGCTGATCTCATCCCCCTGCAGAATCTACCGACTGCTATTAAAGCATGAAGTCAGGCTCAGTTTTTTCAGCTTTGTACAAAATATACACAGAGGTTAAATTAAGATTTTTTCTGATAATTTTTGTTATTTTTAGCAATGTTTTGTTATACTGAAAATTACCTAAGAAATAAATTGAGTCGTGACTAACTCTATTCAGACACAATTCTCATATGTAAGTGATTTATATTAAAGGAAAGAAACATAGATTTGTTTGTTTATGTATATATACAGTTATATTTATATTTGACCTTAAATATACATACAGGTGTGTGTGTGTGTGTGTGTGTGTGTGTGTGTGTGAACTCTAGCAGGTCCTGAATGGGATAGATGTAACGATGAACCAGCCCCAAGGACTGGCTGTGTGCCTCGGTTGTAGCTGAGCTGCTCAGTCCAGGCTATTGAGGCCACCAACTCCAGGTAAGGGAGTGGCTTTGAATTTTTTGGAAGTATAAAAATATGGAACAAAGCAATCCTCCAGAAGAGCTTTTGAGATGTGCACGTCTCGATAACTTTTCTCCAAATACAGAATTATCTGTCTCATTTCTTTATTTTAGTAGCAGAGAGTTACTGTTATTTCATTTCAAATGAGTTGTCTCATCTTGAATTTTTAAAAAATGAAATGTTTGTATTGACTAAGGGAATAAAACCTATGGAAGTGGTGGTGAAGGTGGTGGTGTCAGCATGAATGATGTGATTTATTGTATAAACAACACAGTGAGAACTAGAAGTTACATTGAAAAATTAATGCCAAATATCAGCACATGCGAATCTCCATATATGTGGTTGGATGCTTCAATGTTACCCCAGTCATATATTCCAGTATTTTATTTTTATTTTCTAGGGTTCAGCACAGAGACTGTCTTTATTTAGCAATGGAATACAAGCAAAGTGGAGCAGTAACAAAAGAGTGGTCCCTTGGCTTTCTTGTTTTTGAAGATCCCTGAGAAGTGTCTGTTCAGAAAAGTGCAAGTCTCCCACAAATACCAACAAAACATGGCTAGCAATTTCCAACAAGACTAAACTCCTCCTGGTGTAATAAAGCCGGCAAGACAACCCGGTATGAAGAACAGGGTCACAAAGGCTAGTAAAAGAGTCAGAGACAGTCCCTGCTCTCACTGTTAGGAACCCCATAAGAAGAAAGAACTACGGAACTGTCATATATACTCAGAGTGTTTTGGTCAGTCTCATGAAGTCTCTCTGGTTGTCAGTTTATTCCCTGCAAGCTCACATGAGCCCAGGTTAGTTGAATCTCTGAGTTTTCTTGGGATGTACTTGACCCCTCTGGCTCTTACAAGGATGATCTTTCCAGTTCCATCCATTTGCCTTTGAATTTCATGATGTCATTGTTTTTAACAGCTGAGTTGAAATTGATTGCTTTTCTGCAGCCTCCCATGAAGAAATGCCTGCCCAGTTTCTGAATGTCTGAAGAGCCCTCCTTGGATTATGCAATACTGATAAAGTCTCATTTAAGTTCTTAACCAAGAACCTTGACAAATATTAAAATGAGGGTAATTTTAAGCTTTGAAATTTTGGGTTCATTTTGTGGCAGTAAAGAAAGCTATTTTCCTCAAAACTAATAGCCCATGTTTTCTGGTATTCCATTGTTTGGAGAATTGTTTCTAGAAAGATACCATAGACAAAATTTTAGATGCCACCCTCTTTTAGTGTTTGCTTTGCCATTTTTTTATTTTTCTAACTTACTTCGTTTGTATCTGTCTCTTTAACTCTTACTACAAAGTCCCCACAGAAAAATGTGCCTGTCAAAATTCCATGTCATCTCTTCATTGTAAATCCCATAACAGGATTTTATGAACACAACTTTTCTGACCTGTATGTAGCCTTGGACACTTTTCTTTATTCGCAGATCCTTGAAATGTTTTATAACAGAACATCTTTCAACTTGTGTGTTTGTCCTACTTCTCCCACAGTCCTTTGTGGGACACCACCTTCTAGGGCAGTGGTTCTCAACCTTCCTAATACTTTGGTCTGTTAATACAGTTCCTCATGTTTTAGTCACCCACAACCATATAGTTATTTAATTGCCACTTTATAACTGCAATTTTAATACTGCTATGAATTATAATGTAAATATCTGATATGCAGAATATCTGATAGCCAACCACTGTTAAAAGGTCATTGGAGCTCAAAATGGTGGTGCCCCACAGATTGAGAACCATTATTCTAGAAAGTATTGGTATTCTCATCAATCCATTCTGTGTTTACTTCTCATTCCACACCATGGAATTAAAATCATGCTTTCATGGCTTTAATATGATGCTGCTGAATTCTCATCTCTCATCTAATACCTTCTGCTCAGTTCCAGAGCTGGGTCCTCAGTTGTTTATAGTACAAAGTCTCAACTTGAGGGTCCTGAAGCTGTTAGTCTAATAGAATCCAGCCTGTCTTCTGCACACCTCAAATAAGGGCCTGTAGCTACCCCAACTTCATGCTAAAAACTTAGGGGTAGGCCTTCCTGTCACAGCAGTCAGAAATCAAAGCTCTTTCTCAGTACCTTTCCATTTACCTGCACTGCCCTGAGTAGAGTCTGGAACTTTCTTTTCCAATTTCCCTCCGGACTTTCACCTAATGACTGGGTCTACTTCTTCCTGACATGCCCAATAAAGTAGGCCAGCCAGAGGCAGATCTCAGTGGTCTGTAGCTGGTCCTCTCTATCTGTAATCATCTGGAATCCCAAAGCAGCTCCAGAAGAGTGAGCAATTGTAGACAAACGCAGTAGGAAAGCTAGCAAAGGCAGAAGCGCGAGTAGCAGCCCTTCTTATGCTTTGGTTTTGTACCAGCAGCTTACAGCCAATAAAATGTGGGAGTCCAGAGTTAACTGAGGAGCAGGTGACAGCCATGCATCCTTGTCAGAATTAAGTACCCATAAGGAACTTTCAGCTACCAGCTCTGTGACAGTGCATTATCCTAAGAGCAAAGTGCGTCTATTTATGAGAGCTCTGGGATATTAAGTGACAGTCACATATTCAGGGCAGTGCCTACCTGCTGGGGAGGGGTCGCAATAGTTTGGATCTATATTTTAGTTTAGTATTCATGGTTAAACTTCTCTTTGTATTTAGGACTACATCATCTTCCAACAGTGTATAATTCAAACTACTAATTACTTCTAGCTTATAATGTGTTGTAAAGGGCTTTTCAAACTCACAAAGCTGGGTGGTTATATGCCTCTCAGTGTCTTCCTGGTCAAGATATTTTGTTGAATTGTCCCATAACATGCATAATCATTTGTGAAATTGTGTCATCACAATGTCTCCCTGACAGAACCAATGTTCCCTGTATTTCTCCCAAACCTTAAATCCCTTTGCAGTCTGATTCAAATTAGTTCAATGATTTTCTCACCAGCTTTACTCCTTCTAGACCTAGACTTATGAAAATCATTTTGCCATCAGAAAGATTTCTAAAATGAAATCAGTTAAACCCCATGTTTTCAGTAGTCACCGGTACCCTGTCCAGCAGCCAGCCTCAAACCTTCGTCCTCTCTAGGACAAAATCTAATGTGCTTTGAGTGACTGCTAGGATCTGGCTTGACTTTCCAGCTTCATCTTCTGCCAATTTCTCTGTTCCTCCTTATCACCCACTTTTATCACAAGGCCACATCTCAGTAGCCTGCTTGATAACTTCTTCATTTCCTTCCAAACTTCTCTGAGACAGTACCTCTGCCAACTTTCTTTACATTGGGATCTTGAGCAGGGCTCTATTCATAATATTATTAAAACAAATAGCATTATTAAAATGTATTTTGTTGCTGGGCTCCTTTGGCCACTCTTCTGCCTGAATGGAGATTCTTGGGACTCTAAACTGTTTTTCTTTTCCAATACTTAGCATAATTTCTATTCTGAGGACACACGTACCCAATAATGCTTCATTAGTCAGTGAGCAAGTGAATTCTCTTTTCTCACAACAAACTATGCTTTACTTTATGTTCTACAGATATGTTTCAGAAAATACAGAAATTGATAATTTTTTTCAGTTAAAATATTGAGAATGATGATGATAATGTGGTCTTGCCATTTATGGACAAAGGATGTCAGCAGTGTACCAGACTAGGACAATATTTTCAAAGTATTTGGGTAACAAATGAAAAGAATGTGGTGCAGAGAGAAGCTATCTTATAAATAAAAGCAATTCTGCACTGTTCTTCATTTACTCAAAGCTTCACAATTATAGCTAGCAAAAGCCATGTGTAAAATTAAAGTTTTACATTGCCACAGAAAACAATCAAAATCCTTTCCAGATGTTTGCTAAGAATAACATACCTATATGAACTCAATCTTTCGTTAAAACACACAGCAAAAAGCAATCACAAATAGCTTTTTGTATCATTTCTTGATGTTCCTATTGCCTATGTAAGACCACAGGAAAAGGACTGCACAGAAATGCAGTCTGTCCATAGTGTAGACAGCAGCACATACTACATAGTTTGTAAAAAATGAATTCTGACATAAAAGATAATAAAATAAAAGTCAAAGAAATGGTACGAACAAAGTTATTTTCTAAAACTCTGTCTCTACTCAGAGTACTTTATGGGACTGGAAATAGGAAAAATTGAAAGATGAATGTTGAATACATATTCTGGAATTCAAAGCAAGGCCTAAGAACATTTAATAGTGAAGTCAAGAAGCACTGGCTGTTTCTGGTGTCTGAGAAAACAATAGTCTTGAAAACATACTTTTCAAAACATTGTTTTCTTTTTTCCTCCTAGTTTACTAATGTAAGCTGTGAGGGAGTATATACACTGCTTTTTCTATTTTTTCTTGCATGTATTGTATTTTACATTTTTCTTCTCTACAATTCTCTTACACTCAAAATGGTTCTATTATTTTTAGATTAGGAATCTCAGGTTCTGATTTTCAAAAGTGTGCATTTTCTTAATTTAAGATCTTTATTCCCTTTTTTCAAAATTAATCTGTCTATATCAAGTTAGTCAACATTTGCTTATATATATGTAAGATATGAGAGGATAATTTTGCATGTATAATTATATATTTTTCAATATCTATTATGTAATATTTTTCAAGATAAAGTTGAAAATATGAATTATATTAATGTAGCCATATACTCAGAGCAATTAAGTAAGTATAAAATATGTTTTTAAAAATGTTATTCATCATGACAGGTCTCAGTTTGAATATAGTATACTTTTCCTACAACTTCATTAAAGAAATATATCAGCAAAGTCCCTTGCTTGGGTATTGAGAAGACAGTTGACCCATGAAATAAGAAAGATAAGATATTAACCCTTATCTATATGACTCTACTGATTCCTTTATAAATGTTGGCCCTGACTGTTGCCAAATCTGCAACTGCTGAAGTGTTCCAGGAAGCAAGGTGTGGAAAGGACAGAGATGACAGAAGGAGGTTCAGGTGATGGATGGTAATCTCTGTAGAGACAAGTGGAGAGGTAGTAAGCAAAGTTCGGAAAAGTTCAGAAAACTTAAAGCCTAAGCAGGACATGAAGAATTTTTAGAGGTAACTAAAGGGAGTGATATAATTATGGGCATTGAGAATAAAGAGATAAAAGTGAATTTGTTTGAACTCTCTCCATTTTTTATATGGAAGTCACATTAAGTGGACATGTTGAAAACTAGTGACCCCAAATTTTTAGACACCAAATGAGATTTGTTTTAAAGACACACATATGTCTGTGACCCCTATAATAGGGTTGCTTTAAGCACATGCTGTCCTGTGTGTTTTCAATTCAGACATCACATTTCATCTTCTGAAACTCAAGATTGTAGAGCTTTCAAGCTATTCTTTTTTTTCCAATATCCGAAAAATGCAGCAATATAGTAAAACATACGCCTGTTAGTACCTAAATAACTAGAAGTTATATGCCACGTGGGATGAAGTCAACTGGTACTGAATTCTTCTATAATGAGAAAATAGGTAGGGGCATATTTTAATCATATGTGCAGAAATTGTAGAAAGAGTGTGCATGAGAATGTAAAACGGAAATTTATGTACTGCATTCATGTGTGGAAAAAATATCTGGCTATCTTCACTTCATCTTCATCTAAGTTAGCCTTCCTTACAAGTTCCCATTTCCACAAAGGGCAGGGAAAATTGGGGTAGCCAGTTAAAGTCAGTTGGTTGGCAGGAGAATCACTTAAGTGAACTCAGACCGTAATTGTGAATGTCCAATCTCTGAAATGCTTCTCTCTCTCTTCCTCTGTCAGTCAAGTTGCTGAGAACCTAGATTCCCTTTACAACCCCATGGACGTAGGATGTGCTCTCCATGTTTGCCATATATGACAAGAGACCAAAAATCTCTTGCCATCCTTGTCCCCTCTAACTATACAGGACTCACTAGTTTATACTTCTTAAAGTCTGTCTCTCTGCCAACTTCTGGATTGCCCTGTGTCTTTGTTTGTGCTCAGTTCTATAACTACTGATTATAAAATTCATAGTTGGCAAATGTTTTTCTCAAGGTTGCATAAGAACAAGATTCGAGATGATTATTAGTGGACTTGTGTTCTTATGCTGGATGTGGCCTGGTTTAGGTGATGGCAATCTCACCTGTGCAAATTATATGCTGGCCGCTTACAGTCTGATCAAATACCGGAACTTGACAGGGGAATTAAAGACTGTTGTTCACCACACGTAGTAAAATATCAATGTCCTAGAAGATGGAATGCATCAGACAGATAAATGCTATCCACTATACTGAAAAATCAAATTTCTAACTCTAGCCAAGCTCTCCCCTGTATTCAACAATTGAACTGTGGTCTCAGAAATTCCATCTAGATAATGAGCTTCTCAGGCACAGTATGTTCAAAGTTATGTTCCTAGACCCGTATAAAGTCTGTCTGATCTTTCAACACCAGCTGGGTACACACAGAGTGTCTTCTGTTCTAAACACTGGACAATGTGTCATTTTGATATGGAAATTATTATATTAGGCCCTTCCTTGGGTTTGGGGATGTGTCAGTGGTTAAAACTGATTTTTGTTCTTGCAAAGGATCCTAATTTTACTAGCAGCTCTGACGTCTATCTGTGCAGAACCACCTGTCTTGATGTGATGCTCTATTCTGGTCTCCTCAGAAAGCTGCACGCAAGTTTCCATACGCACACACAGACACACATATACATGTTACTTTAAAACAATAAAATAAATCATAAAAAATAAAAATGAAAAAGAGGTTACGGATCTCTAGAACATGAGAAGTCATGGTTTGCCATGTGGCTACCTCAAACATCCTTATAAAAGCCCCCTTCTTCCCCATGGTTGCACTTGAAAATGAAACCTCCACCTGCTCTTCCTCTATTTACTCCATTCTGCCCATTCCTTTTCAACCTAACAGAACACCCTTCTCTGCTGTAGACTTTATACCTGCCATATCTTCTCCTCGGGGGCTCTACGCTTGCCCACTTTTTACAGACAACATCCATAAAGACATTTTATGAAATAGTAGCCATGTGTATGGTTTCATCTCCGATTTGTTAATCACATTTGGCAGGTTTATATAGTGCTATGCCCTTTGTGAATGTATAACACCAAATATTTATTTCATAAACACCATAATAAGCTAAATGGAATAATTTATCCTAAAGAATGACTTAAGCAACTGGATAAATTTAGATTTTATTAATTGGTCAAGAATTAGATGCAGTGCCAAATCTGGCAACATTGTATAATGATCAGCAAAAGGGAGCCAGAATATCACCTTAAGCTAATTCATCTTGAAAAAGTCTTTTGTTGATGTGTCCTTACATTGGGTGTGGCAGGGAAGTAGAGCAGCATGCTTGGAACTACATGTATTCTGGAAAAAAAAAGGATTATCTGTATGGGGCTGAGTGCAATCTGCAATGTGAATTGCTTGTCAAGATCGTTTATCACTTATTTATTAAATGTCAGATACACATGGTAGAAACAAATCTGAAATGCATATGTGTGGCAATCAATGAAAAATGTCTGACAATAATGACAAAAGTTCCCTCGAAGACAGGGAGAGACATAACTGTTGTCTTAGAGGATTTTAGATTCTCCTTCACTTTTTTGAATATTGGAAATTTTTTTCTCAAAGTTTTGTAAATGTCTTCTTGCAGTACACCATGCTACTGACACCCAGGCAAGTGGGGTAATGGCGCTCACTTCTTCAACTTTATTTCTCTAGATACCAATTTTTATTTTATTATTATCTTCTTTCTTTTTGCTTTTCCTTCTATTTGAAAGGACTTAGTCTTTAATATTTTCCTAAGTTTGTTATAGAAAAGGGTTGGAATAAAATTCTTTGATCCAAGTTGGCCAGGTCCAACTCTGTATTTTTAAAGGAAGCTTATGGAGTCTGAAACTACTTTTATCTGTCAAATGGACTTGCTTTCTGGTGCTTTATCTTGAAGAGACTCAAAGAAATCTAATACGACAGACAAATGACTTTCCTTTATTGTATCGTTGGCTTACTTCTGACTCACAGAAACACAATGTGCTGAATATGACAAACTTGTGGCTATTACTGTTTTAAGGTAATGAATACTATGACTTTTTAACCTTTAGCTAAAATAATAAATTGTTTTATGACCAGCAAGATCATAATAACTTTCAAATATTTTAAACGCAATTAATTTCATAGAAAGGAGTAAATAGTTGTACCAAAAAGTAAAGTTTAATGTGTCTTTATTTCAATTAGTGGATATTTTGTAGTAATCATTATTATTGACTAAGGCAATTATTTGCATGTAGAACAGTGTACAATCCTTTCATTAAGAAATATTGGTAGTTATAAAGTATGTATTGAACCTTGAATCATGGTGTTTTTAAAGACTTGATTTTAGTCACAGAATAAGTATTAGCTTTTATAAGATGCACATATTTGGAATATGGCTGCATTTGTCAGCATAAAGATGATTTAAATTTTCTTAAAATAAACTACTAAGGTGCAGATGTTTCTCCAGAAAGGTGCACCCAAGAAGTAAAGAATAGGTAAAAGCACAATGCTTTTGCCCAATGCTGTTCTCTTAAAGTTAAACACATTTCTTCTCATCATTTTTATTTTCAGATACACACAGAAAGAAGGTTCTGCATTTGTGTGTCACACTCTAATTGAAAAGATACATGGCAATATTTCTAAAAAGGAAGAAATCCAGTAGAAAAATCTGCTAAGCTTGCTATATTTAGTATGATGTGATGAAATTTTATTAAGCCTTTTAGTTTTACTTCACTTTGAATTCATATTTTATGATTTTTTTCCTATGAGTATTTGCAAAACTCATTACTGCCAGGTCTCTTTCATTTCTTGCACTTACCTTAAATTTTATGAAACACTCTTAATTATATTTTTAAAGGTTAATTTATTTTAAAATAACACAAGAAGATAAAAACTATAAATGTTGATATGTGCTAACATTTGATATATATGTGTTTATATTTATATATATATATTAATGTCTAAATCAGGTTAAACAAATTTATCTCATTGACCATTCATCATTTCTCTTTTGCCAGAACTTTACAAATCCCCACCACTACCTTTTAGGAACATATGACTCATTAAAACCAAGCCTCTAAGAGCATCATGATTCAGGACTCGCGGTAATTACCTACAGACACACCACCACTGTGCAGCAGCACATGCGACATTATTGCTTTCACCTAGTTCTAACATTGTGCCTGTCAATCATTTTTTATCTATCCCCTTTCCTGTTACCCCACAGCCATACTAATAATCACGTGCTCCCAACTTCTAAGGCATCAGTGTTTCTAAGCTGTGCCTATGAGTAAGATCACGGGGCTTCAGTTGTTTGGTGTCTGACTTATTTCACTTCTCATTATGTCTTCCATCAGTGTTGTTACTGTGGCAAGATTTCATTCTTCTCTTCTTCTCACAGTAGGTCAGGATTTTCTTGCGCACAGCATCCTGGTAATGGTCACTAAGGTCTTTTCTGTGTCTTTACTGTTATGAACAGTGAGGACATGAACATAGGAGTGTTGATGTCTCTTCAACCTGCTTATTTCATTTCTTTCACTTGTATATTTTTAGTAGTGTGATTACTGAATCACACTTAGATATCACTATTTTTTTAAGGAACTTCACACCATTTTCTGTATGGCCAGACTAGGTTACATTTTCACCAGCAATGTCCCATAGTTCCTTCCAAAGTTTAGTACTTTCAAACTTTTATGTTTTGTTTAATTAAAAACAGAAAAAGCCAACAGAAAACCAAAGTCATTCTAACAGCATGAGGTGATGCCTCATTATGGGTTTAATTTGTGTTTCAACAGTAATTAGTGATATTGGGCATTTTTCACATACCTGCCTCCAATTTCTCTGTCTTCTTTTGAGAAATGCCCATATAAGTCATTGATTGATTACAAGGGAGATACAAGTGAAGTGAGATTATTTGTTACATTGCTTTCTTAAAGGCTTCATACTCAGCAGGAGTCTACGTGACCTCAAGGTGTATTATCAACTCTTGCTGTGAGGTCCATCAAAACTTCCAGAGTCCTTAAAGGTGAGGAGGTTTGTTGTTGTATTAATCATTTTCTTCAAATAGACAGCTACAGAAGATAACAAGATACTAAGCATTCACAAGACCACCAGAAGTAAATCCAGGCTGAAGGGAGGCACACTGATGTTTCCAGGCTGTGTAGGAAATCTAATGTCAGGAAAAACTGAGCTCAAGATCTCAGACCTCCTCTTCCTCTCAGCACTATGACTTTTCATGAGATCTGTAATTCTAGTTTCTTATTTCTAAAATTGGGGAGAAAAGGAGTACTCAGGTTTCTTTCTTTTTTGTTTATTTCGTTTTTTGATTTTTGTTTTTTTCGAGACTGGGTTTCTCCGTAGCTTTAGAGCCTGTCTTGGAACTATTTCTTGTAGACCAGACTGGCCTCAAACTCCTGCCTCCTGAGTGCTGGGATTAAAGATGTGTGCCACTACTGCCCAGCATGGTTTCCTTCTTAAAAACAAAAGCAAACAAACAAGGCGCAACTTTTGATATATTGCTTGGAAGATATTAACTAGTAGTTCCCATTACCACTTAACATGACTTGTTGGGTAGCTCATTAAAGTATGTCTGATACTTGTCCTGTGGTAAATGATTGAAAATAATAATAAAAAAAAACCTAAGCAACACAAACCTATTGATTGCACTACTATAGTAGGAATCACAGGAATATGTGCTTGACAGCACAGGAAAAATGCCCTTAATCATTTTTTTTTTGAGTAAGCATAGATGATGTCAATAGGACTTTGAGGTTCTACAAATCAGAAGTCAAATTCCAGCTCTGACACGATCCATCCCTTTTATTTAGAGGAAGCCACTTAATCTCAAAAGCTAAGTTCCCTCTGTAGAATTTGAAGAATAGAATTGCTTCTTTCATGTGCTGCTTGTGAGGGTTTAAAGAGAAGATGCTCAGCAAATGGTCTGGTAGATCATGGTCCATAAATGTGGGGTCCAGTAGACTGTACCTCTAGCTTTTGAGTGCCAGGGAGTGTGATTTTTTTCAACATACTTGTACTGAGAGTTTACTGTCTAAGGAATTCTAAAATGTACATCATCTCTGCCATACCAGAATTCACTGCTTTTATAACTGATTAATCTCCATGGGGAACAAATGAAAAATAGTTCTCTTAATTTCCATGTATGATATACTCACTAAAGTGTATTGCTCAACATTGTTTTAAAACTGTATCATACACTATAGCACAGGTTGTCCAGAAACTCACTATTTTCCCTAGGCTGGACTTGAACTCATTGTAATCCTCCTGCCTCTTATCCTTCAGAATTTATTACTGCCAAAAGCTAACAGACTTGGATTTAAAATATCCTTTATAATCTTTACATTTGTGTGTGTGTATGTTTATATGTGCTCAGGTATACATATGTCACAAAAGTTACATGGAGAAGAGAGGAGAGCATAAAGGAGTAGTTTCTCTGTGTCAACCATGTGCGTTCTAGGAATTGAATTTAGGTTTTTAGGATTAGTAGCAAGCTAACTGCTGACCACTTAAATATATTATTAAAATAAATGACCGTATAATATTAATAGATACACATATATACATACATATACAAATACACACCTATACACACATACATGTATACACCACACCTACACTCACGAATACACACACATATATACGTGTATTTATTTATTTATTTGCTAGCAAAAAAGTAGCAAAACCATAGATGACTGAACTCCATTGCTTCTTTGTGAGTTTGTCTGCTCTCAATAGCACTGTATTTTTGTAGCTTACCTTTTCCTGTTAATTTTAAATTTATCACTTTCACTACTTCACAGCCAAACACAGAATCAATTAGTTAATTTGTTCTCTCCTTCTTTGAGCATCCAACCTACTTAGAGGGTGTATTAGTGCTTGATATGTAGTTCCCTTCCAATAACCACAGTACCACCCAGCACGGATGAGAACATTCTAAGCCCAAACCCAGATCTATTATAGGGACTCTAGGGATTAAATATAGAGTGCAAACAGTGGTGATCTCTGAAGATGACTCTAGTATCCCTTAAGAACAGACAAGTCTTCCTGAGTTTCCAGGACAGCACATTCTGCCAACTGCGGGCCAGCTCCAACATTTCATTTTCCATCTGCTGACACTATTGGAGGAAGGAGGAGAACATGATCTAATAGTCTCATAACTCAGCACTAGCTTCGCATTATAATATTTTCACAGTGGGATCCACTGATGTGGCCAGCTGAGGCTCAGGTCTTACCAGCTCTCTCTTCTCTACACAGGCTCTTGCCCTTTCCACATTCCTATTCCCCGCAGTTGACTGTCTACACGTTGTCTCACTCTCTGGACACAGTGATCAGCTTGTGATACTGAGAAGTCCCACTGTACCACAGATTAGTTGTCCTATTTCTGCCAGGAGGCATGGAGTCCTGAGACAGAGGGTTTCCCTTTGGTTCTTTGGCTCTGAGGTAGGAAGGAGTCTCAACAGGACATCCTGTCTGTACTGACCAATAACAAAATAATGGCAAATGTGATGGACTTGTGGTGCTCATGATGATGAGTCAACCTAAGGCATTCCATTGACATAGCTTACCTGCATCTGGAGGTCATGGGGGTAAGGGCTTCATGAAGATAACATCACAGTTTCCCGGGAAAAGTATTGAGATCAACAGCTATTATTGAAGATGAAATGTAAGGTGACAAAGGGTGGGAAATAAACACACTCGCATCTACTCTAGATAGAGCCTAGGAAGTCAGCCAGACTATTGATGTAGGAGGGTCATCTGTCTATGTGTTACTTTCATTGGTTAATCAAGAA
>LOEQ01006608.1:110748-122834 GCA_001685075.1 Bramus lutescens | reverse complement strand
TGGAGTACTTGGAGTAAGGATGTACTAGAGTACAACCTTGGAGTACTTGGAGTAAGGATGTACTAGAGTACATCCCTGGAGTACTTGGACTAAGGATGTACTAGAGTACATCCCTGGAGTACTTGGAGTAAGGATGTACTAGAGTACAACCTTGGATTATGGAAAGAGTACTTTCCATTTTCTGCTTTAATTTGGCTTTCACACAATCCTACAGTACAATCTGTAATTATCTCCCTTTCTTGTCCAAGCAGAAAAAGAGAACAAAATTAAAATATACCATACAAGGAAACATTGAATAAAAAATAGACAGTATTACACATACTAGTTAATTTCATTCTGCTTCTTATTTAGGATGTTTTGTAGTGTTTTCATTAGGAGGCAGGGGCTCCTGTGCAATAATATCCCTTTGAAGAAAAAAATAAATACAAACTTTGAACTTGCAAGGTGACTTAGCCTATAAAGAGCTCATTTTACAAATGGAGAGATCAGAATCGAGGAGCCCAGCACCCACATAAGTACTGTGTGTGACTGCCTGCCTGTAATCCCAGCACATGGAACACAGAGACACGGGATCCTTGAAGCAAGGTGACTAGCTAGATTAACCACATGGGCAAGCTCTGGGTTCACCTGTGAGATCCTGAATCAATGTAGAAGGTGGAAATTAGTCAAGGAATATGGGCAGTGTTAACCATGGTCCTTGACATACACCCAAATCAGCTGCACACATGTGTACTCACATACAGGCAAGCAACATATTCACCACACATGCAATAACACAAGCACATATATATGTACATTTATAGACACTAAGGAATTTACAAATTATCTCCTTGTAAGCGATTAAGGGTTTGATACCATGGTTGAACTTTTTCATAAACTATCATTACGAAAGAAAGAGAGAAAGAAAGAAAGAAAGAAAGAAAGAAAGAAAGAAAGAAAGANAAGGAAGGAAGGAAGGAAGGAAGGAAGGAAGGAAGGAAGGAAGGAAGGATAGTAGTGGGTAAATGAATTTACAAGAGAAATGAAACAACACATCAGGGAGTTAGTCTATGGTGTCCATGAACCTAAGTGAATTTAACTATATTCCCACTGGAAGACAAGGGATAAAATATGCATGTGTTTTAAAAAGTAGAGACAATCTCACCCTGCAACCCACTCCATGCGAAGAGCCCATTCCGCTCTGTAAGAGAATCCCAAGCTGCAAAGGCAAGTAGGTATGGAAACCTCTTTACAGACATATACCAAGGAATGAAATAAATGTATGTAGGCTGTCTTTGTATTTTCCAGACCATAATGAATAAGGGAAGTGATGCTGCTAAAATATCCAGAGAAGAGGTGGAGCTAGTAACAATGGTACCCTTTAGGTGGTAGAAAGGAAGAAAGAAAAAAAGGAAAGAAGATATAGAGAGGAAGAGAGGGAGGGAATGGGCAAGAGAGAGAAGAATAAGGAGGAAGAGAAAGAGGGAAGGAAAAGAAAGAAGAAATGAACTAGAAGAATAGGCAAGAATGGCAGATTTGTCTGTGTGCTTAGCACATAGATTTGCATTACGTATATTTGTCTGGGAACGTCAAGAATGATGTGCATGCACAGTGTGTCCGCTGGCATGACTAAAACCAAAGCAAATGAAAGATACAACTTCACCGTGTCAATGTACTCTTACAATTTGTTTATGACGTAAGGACACTGTTTACAAACAGTTAATGTAGGTCTAGAAACAGGCAGTTACCAGGTCTCTAATATGGGTCCGCCTTGCATGTGTTTGGAAACAGATCATTGAGAAATTTCTCCAAAACTGTGAGCTGAAAAATGCATATGGGTAAAGAAAGTGAGCAAATAAAGACGTTTGATTATGTGTTTGTGTTCCAAAGAATTATGGGGAGGGGGAACCTACACAAAATCAAGCTTCCAAATTTTCAAATTATGAATGAATTTTTTTTTCCGTATTCCACATTTTTATTTAATTTCAATTATTTACCTCCTTAGCTATTTTCATCTATTTTTATCCTCAGTGTTTATACTGCTGCCTAGAACTTAGTAGGTGACCAATTAAAATTAATTGAACGAATGACTGAAACATAACTGCTACTCCTCGTTAGGCATCTTAATTTAAGTTTCAATTTAGAAAAACTCATTATTTTTCCCAGTTTAACCCAACAGTAAGTAATAAGACTGCTTTTTTTCAGTATAGTTTGTCTCTTTCTCCTGATGTATGCACCACTTGAACCAAGCCCTGGACTTTGATGAGGAAGTCTCGTCTGTCAATCATTGCTGATACTCTGCTCAAAGTCAGATCTACAACCCCAGGTAAAGGTAACAACACAGAAGTAGTTTAGAAAAGAAAGAAACACAAACAAGTTAGACACAGGCTAAGTGTAAAATTGTAATTGAGGGAAAGGAAAAAGCATAGAGAAGCATCAGCCAGAAGTGCATAATGTGAAACTTGAACTGTCCAAATGCGATTACGGGCAGGGATGACCAGGGACATCTAGGGATGCAGGCTGCCAGAAACAAGAGGAGACCAGGGTGCACAAACAGTGCTGGCACAAGCTGTCTACTTTCAAATACACTCCATTCGTCCCTGGGGATGCTTAACTTCCCTGACAATCTCTGGGCCACAGTATCAATTGCTTCAGGGAAGAGTTTCTGAGCAATTCCATTATGTCTCCCCTCTTGTCCCGCCAGTCAGTCTCTCAGGCTGAACTCACCTCCGGCTGCACCTGCGTGCTTTCGCCTTCTATTCATTTCAATGACCATTCGCCTAATTTACAAAATAATCCCATTAAGGGGCAAACTGCTGACCCCCTCTTTGTGCATCCCACATATGCTTGCCAGGAGCTTCTATCACATATTGTGTGTATGCTCCTATCTTCTAAGCCTCACCTGCTGTGTACGGGTCATTGGCAGCTGCCTCTGGGAGAGCAGGCAGTCAGAAACGTGGAAACCCTCTCTGGCAGGCTCGACTTCTCTGTACTTGCCTGTACAATGCAAGTACCGATTAAGCTGTGACCCACGGTCCTTTCCATGGAGGTCATTTCCGTCCTCTGAAATACAATGTAGCCTTCAGAAATAAATAATAATTTTCCACTATAGATTCAGAAACTATTTTATAAAAAGCTTCAGCAATTATGGCAACAGCAGTGATTCAGAAGCAGATCAACAGGATGAAGTTCATTGATGAGAAATTTAATGAAAAGAGTGATTGTTCTTTATTACCAGAGACAAACACTTACCTGGAGAAAAATTCACCATTTTTCTTCCGAACTCTCAGAAAGCCTTGGACCTTAATATTTAAATTTCAGCCAATCCCAGGCTAGTTTTCTACATTTGTAGACTGAAGTATTTTAAGATACCAGGTGCATTTAGTGGTTTTATGACCAGCGTACTGCTTGGGAAGAGCCCCTTGGCTGTGACCTCCTTCTTGCTGAGACAGGATTGTAGTAGAGAACAGCACTCACTTTCTGCTGCAGGGGGCCCTGTGCCACTCCTGTTGATTGCTTCTCACCTTTGAAAAGAGTCAGCACCCACCCACTCCATTCTCCGTACTCTGGAGTTTATGACTGACGTCACTGCTGTCATTTTAGACAATTGCATTTATCATGAGAAATTAATCCTTGAGGGATCAGTGATGCGTGTTTTTCTACAGCCCACAAGAACAAAACTACTATTCAGTCTCCACTTGATATAATGTGACCCCATTTACTCTGCCATTCCCCCGTAGGCAATGCTGTGGGGAAACCCACAATCACTTCTCAGTCAGGAGCACAGGCACCACCAGGTCCTAAGACACCTCGCCTCTTTCGCAGGTGCCCTATATTCCCATAATGAATGTGACCAGTAGCATAGCTACATAGACATCATGCCTAACATTTATCAGGGTGATGAGGCTCCTTGGGCAACAAGCTCTGTGACTTATGTTTGAGGGACACAGGTAGAATTAGAAGTAAAGATGGACTTACGAGATGGTTCAGTGATTGAACTGTTTTCCTAGGAAGCTTCAGGACCTGAGTTCAACCCCCAAGCCAGGATGCACATAAAGCAATTGCATCAGTGGTGTGTAATTTCACTCCTCGAACTAGGTAGTTGTGTTGAGGAGCTCCTTATGGTTCTTTTGCAACCTTGTCTGACCTACTTGAGTTTAGCCAATGCGAGTCTATGTCTAAGAAATAAAGACGATAGTGTCTAAGTCACAACAACATAAGCCTTCACACACATATGAGCACACACACATATACATATACACATGCAAATATATGTGCACAGAAGCATATGCATTCGTACAAACATGCACACATTTACACACTAAAGAGAACAGCAAGGGGTGAGACGTTTATCATGGAAAGCTTCTCATTTTCTCTTTTGGGATACAACTCTTTTTACAGCCTTTACCCTGAATGTGATCTTCAGTATGTACTTGCTGTCCCCACGTTTCATTCCACTGAACTATGAGATGAAACCTGGACTTCTCTCCCCAGAGAATGTAATGAGAAAGGAGAGAGAAAACAATGTTGTCATGGCGGAGTGGCCCACTAATGTGTTCTAGCTAGGAGATTCTCTCAATGCTGAACACAACCAGGGTCCCAGGAAGAGAGAAATGCAATCCACAGACTCAGACTTCGAGGTGCTTATGGGCTGTTTGGGAAGCTGCTGCATTACCTCATCATCTGAAAATGAAAAATGAATCATCCCTCTTCCCGCCCCAGGAACTGACTCACTTTGAATTCTGTGATCACTGTGGGGCCTAGGATTACAGTTTCTGTATGTGCTCCAGAACTGGAGTGGGAATGAGTTATCTGAGGTCCCTCAGAGACTGGCAAGCAACTATAGTTAACCCTTGTTTAGGTCAAGTCTTTTCAGGAATTATACTCTGGATTTGTGGATTTGAAATAATTATTTACATGACCTATACATATAAGTCTAAGTGCTATACCTCTCATCATTAGATGTTTAATTATTTATTCAGTGCAATTTTGGTATTAATAGAAGCTTGGTCATCCTCTTTCTTTTTAGTTTAACAAAGACAGAGCATTGCATCCTTTCTGTACTTATAGAAACACTGTCAATGTCCTTCCCAAACAGTAAATAAAATATTGCTTTTACATGCAAAGATCGAGTAACTGTATAACCCATGTGTGTGGCTATCTTTTTTACTGCATCCTCTTCATATTACTGACAATTCAGTTGTTAAAAGTGCATTGCCAGCCTGAGTTCAAAAATGAATCCAGAAACTTGCTTATGACTGAGCAAGTGATACTTAAGATTTAGTGGGTTTCAGGTTTTAAAGGTTAGCATTTATGTAGTGTGCAGGCAGCTCATCCAGGGAATGTGAAGGTTAGGAGAGAAACAAAAGATATCTGGGAAATGAATGCTATCTTTACGGGATTTTTAATTGAGGACATCGTAAAGACAATGGAATGCCTCATTTTAGACTCACCCCCAGATCCAGCACTATTGACCATGCCCAGATCAAAAGGTGTTGAATATTTTGCAGAATGACAAGTATACTCCTAAAATTAAAAGGAAGTAAGAATGGAAATTGGATTTATTAAGACTTGCAGAAGTGCAGTCTGTGTGTCTATGAGTCTTGATCAACGTACCTGGGGGGAAAAGTACTGGAGACTGACCAAGGGGGAATCCATGAAAAATTCTTTACAAGTTTCTTCAAAATAAGAACTCAAAAAATTACAGGATAAAAGTTAGCGATACTTTATCTAAAATGTATCTATTTGTACATTTTTATTTGAAAACTGTCCAAACTACTGAGTCCCATGTACTGTTTCTTTCACTTATTTAAAATGTAGTTATTTTTATCCCCAGTGGCATATATCTGCTTTTGCTTAAGGCAATAAATTTAGCCTGTCTTACAAAAGCTTTGGTAAAGGAAATAAAAATGCGCTAAGTGTGTTGTTCATTTAACTTTCTAATTCTCAAGATGTGTTTTGTATTCTGTTTCAAGTACCTTGGAGTAAGTTTTGACTTCTTTTCTCTGTATATTCTTTATTAGATGAATACTCTATTCCCCCTTAGCCTTCTCATTCAAGAGAACAAAATGCAATGTCTTAACCAGTTATATGTTTGACTCAGAGTTCCTGCTAGCACGATGCATAGGTTCAGCCAGATTCAAAACAGGATGAATGCAAATAAATAAGCAAACAAACGTCCAGGAATTTCATATTGTTGAAAATATGATTTGTTGTTTAATATTTAGATAATTACAAATGCTTCGTGTCATCCTGAGGCATCACTATGCAATTAAAGCAGTGCTCTCTAGGCAGAGCTGCCTTGGCCCCTGAATGGTTTATGAACTCTCAATAGCCTGACACAGTAGGACTCTGATTTGCAAACAACCTAAAAGCTCATGCAGGAGGTTCGGTTTATTTATCTCACTGTATTAGGCAAGGCAGGGTGATTTTTTATACTGAGTGTTTGTTTGCCTGTTGGAAGATTAGAAAGCTCAAGGCATGAGGGCTCTGAACAACAGGCCACCCTATCACACTGATCATTGGCAGTCAAGGCAGCAAATGAGAAAATCCACGAGCTTCCTCCTGATTTATGCAGGTCCCATTTGAAACCCAATCTAAACCTGGAAACTCTCCATGGCTTCAGCTCACTGTTCTGGAATTAAAGTAACTTGTTCTGTGCTTTATTTAAAGTACATGCCTTTTGATCAAAACTAAACTTTAGTGCATATTTATGAAACAATAAAACTTACTGTGAAATGTTAATAAAACATGAGGTTTTTTTTTTAATCGTTGTCACTTAACTAAATGAAGTATCCATTTCTGCAGAAGAATAGCCTACAATTAAGATTTCTTTTGGGTTGTCTTTAAATGGCTTTGTTTAAATTTAAATTCCCAGATGTCTTCACAGAAGACAGTGAAAGCCTAAAACAAAGGTGTGAGCTGAGCTGTATGCAACATTTTAAATAGAAAGCCCAGTTTAACTCATTAACTGTAGCAATGGGAATATACCAATTATGAAAACAACATCAAGAGGCTAAAGAAACCGTGTATCTGCCTTCTATTACGAAGGAACTTTCATGTTGGGTAAGAGAAACAGGTTTGTGAAAATATGTCTAGATTCACCTGTTATATGTGTGGCAGAAATCATAAAGTCTCTCTCAAGAATCTGTGTGTGTGTGTGTGTGTGTGTGTGTGTGTGTGCATGCGTGCATGTGTGTGATGGGCTTGAACAGTCAGTTGAGTAATTAGATTCACAAGCTTTCTCTGTACTCCATTTTGTCATCATAATATGGAAGCAACAATGAGCAGTAGCCAGAGAGATGTAGACAGCTGAGTTCCAGCAAAAATATTATTTACAAAACCAGGTGTGAGGGCTAAAACTGATTGACAGTGTGACAGGATTTAGAATCATGTAGGAGAAACATCTCATGAGGAAGTTTGTATTGTGTTTATCAAATGAAAAGATTGACCCTAAATGTGGGTAACACTGTTGCATAAGTTATGGCCCAGGGTTGAGGAAACAGAAAAAAGGAAGCTGAATACCAGCATTTATTGCTCTCTGATTCTTGGCAGAAGATACAATGTTATCCACTGACATTATGTTCCTGTTATCCTTCTTTCTCATCCTTTCCCATTATAAGGTTCGATATCCTCAAGCTGTAATCTGAAACAAACTGTTTCCTTACATTGCTTTAGACAGGCATCTTGTCACAGCAATGAGACAGTAACTAACATACCAGTTTACTATAGTTTCTCACTGATAAAATATGCTTTAATGGTTCTTTAGGAGCTGCAGTTATTTTTTTTAAAGATACTTCTATTACACTCAAGGAGCTTGTTAGTTGACAGAAACCAAATAAGTTCACATACAAGTACGTATAGATAAACCATGGATATATAGAGGTGCTAGCTGATGGTACACTGGCTCAGATGAGAGTGGCCAAGTACATTAATGTGTATAGAAGAAATGGAAATGGTTTAAGGCTAGTGAAGTATTGAAACACCTGGCATCTTGTGACCAATATCTGGATGAACAGAACCACTCTGCAGAGAAAATGGTACTCTGGAACACAAGTACCACCATGTTCCATCTACCGTTGCCACAATCTCTGGTTCCTGCCACCCTTCTCTGATCCCAGGGTNTAAAGAGGTGGATACTGGAACGGATACTGTCATATTAAGTCTTTTCTTTGCATCTTTCATGATTGTGTATAATTTTCTGCTGCCAAGCACTTAAGGTTCATTAAATTGCATTTTCCATTAATAGACTGTTGACAGAGGTTTCCGTCCTGCCCGGTTCCATAGCCTTTCTTTCCAAAGAAATACACAGATGCTTACAGTAATTATAAACTATTTGACCTATTAACTCAGGCTTTCTTATTAACTAATTCTTACATCTCACATTAACCCATAATTCTAGTCTGTAATAGCCATGTGGCTTGGTACCTTTAATCAGCGAGGCATTCTCATTTTGCTCTGTATCTGGATGATGACTGCAGACTCAGCCTTTCCTCATCCCAGAATTCTTCTGTTCTGGTTGCCCCGCCTACACTTCCTGCCTGGCTACAGGCCAATCAGTGTTTTATTAAACCAATACAAATGACAAATCTTTACAGGGTACAAGACCATTGTCCCACAGTACTCCCCACTGCCTTTTTTTTTCCAAAACAAAAACTCTGAATCTAATATTTTTTGTCTAGCTTTCTTCCTGACCATTATCCATAATAATTTGCAACCAACACTGTAAATAAAGAAAAATATTCATAATCCAGTTTGGGGGGAATGTGGGCATGGTTTTTTGGGTTACTTCCTGCTGATTGTGGGTGCTGATAATCTTATGGGAACCTAAAGAAAATTTAGGATTATAATCAAGTCCTGACTGAAATATTTTGTGATGCTTGTTTGTCTCAGCCAGCAGTCTTAAAGCTGTTCTGGATGTAGAACTCAGAGGAAACTCCAACAGTAGAGCTGAATGAATCCTAGTATTGTAAGAAGTAGCATTGCGGACATAAATGTTAGATTTAAGAACAGGCTTTGAAGATGTAAGTACAACGACATTTTAATTTTAGACAGCAGAATAGGATTATATTAGCCACTTTTCTATTGCTGTGGTAAAACACCATGACCATGGTAACTTAAAAAGCAAACATTCAAGTGGGCTTATGGTTCTAGAAGGTCAGAGTCCAAAACGAAGTAGGAATAGCTGAGAACTCACATCTAGATCCTCAAAAAGTAGACAGAGAATACACTGGGAGTTGTGGGAGTCTTTTGAAACCACAAGCCCATGCCCAGTAACATACCTCCTCCAAAAAAGCAGACCTAATAATACTTCCTGAAAACGTCCATCAACTGGGGACAAACTTTCAAATATAGGAGGTTATTGTAGCCATTCTTGTTCAAACCACTATAAGGATCTTTAAAAAGACTTTGATAACAGCTGGGTTGATAATCCACTGGATATGGTGCCTATCATTCATTTTGGAGAATGTGCGTTTTGATCCCCAAAACCTACATGGAATTGGAGGCTCCTGTAGCATGTGGCTTTAATTTGAGGATGGAAATCAGAATCAGGCAAATCCCCTAGAAAGCTCATGAGGCCAGCATGAGCCACATGCAGCCATAAATATGCCCTGTTTTGGGCTACAGAGAAACATTACATGGTAGCTGAATGCATTTTGTTCAGAAGAAAGATAATTAAGAAAGAATTATAAAAAATATGTCAACAGGTGCCAGGTGTTTCAAGGAACCCATACATCTGAGTACAAATCTAATAACGTGTGTGTGTATGTGTGTGTGTGTGTGTGTGTGTGTGTGTGAATATATAGTGTATGATGGTCTTAGAAATCAATCTGGCAGACCAGCCTTCATCCTGCCAAGCAACTTCATAAAGCCATTGCTTCAGCTGGGCTTCTCATGTACCACATGTAAGGAGAAGTGAGAAGGAAGAGTGTAGAAAGAAATAAAACATGACAAATTAGAAGACCTCACAGAGCTAGAGTCATTCAATGACCAGAGTTCAAGAGAATACAGATTGCAAGCTGCAGGCTAGGGAATGTGTGGCGAAGGCAGGGAAGGGGGAAAGAGGGCTGGCTAAGGGGAGGATGGGGAATATGGCTGCTTTCCATAGATAAACAGTTCTTTAGAGACTACAAGGTCTGTTGTCTTATATTGTAACCACCGTGCATCTGGGGTCAGGATCCACTGCTTCTCTTCTAAATTTCCTTGAAAACCGATTTCCCAGAACTTTGAGTTCAGTTTGAGGTCTTAGCCTTGTGAGAGGAGGGGACTTTGACCATATGGTACATTTTAAAATCTTGTCCAATATTTATTGGTGGTGTTCTGGGAAAAAAATAGAACTTAAATGAGATATACTTTATACTTAGAAGAAATCTCTCAGGCTGAAAATTTCTTCTGACTTTGGATATATATGTCATAGGTATATTTATTAGTCACTGATTTTCTTCCTTGGAGTTAGGCCCTCAGGAAACACCATTGTAATAATAGTGATTAGTGACAGGATGAAGACATAGAGTCTCTGTTCCCATTGAACATGCTATGGTGACAGCCTGGCAAAAGGACAAACCTACTACACAGAATTCTGTCATCCTTCTGATCTGTCATGGTTCTACAGATACAAAAAAGTGCTTGCTTACCTGATTTGCCTTGTGTCCTAGAAATAAAGACCGATAGATCAATATTGACTAAAACTTTTACCTAAATTGGGAACAAAATTCTTTATCCATGGCACCTGGGGAGGAAGAAGCCTCTGACAGAGCAGTTCAAGCATGAACAATGGTGGTCCCTGAAATAACAATGTATAGACAGAGAGGTGTTCATGATTTGTGGTGTCATTGGTTTCTGCTAGACTCTATTCTAGATTACAGGGAATAATCCTGGATATAATTGGCCTCTTGTCTGCTCCCAGATTCTTTAATCCATGTTCTGCTTTGTAACATAGCAAAGCAGATAGACTACAAGGGCAAACAAGGGAATCAGGTCAGAGGAAAAGCACCATCAGAAGAGAAGTAGACTGCTCAGTGGTAAATGATTCAGACTTGGGTTGTGCGAAGGATGAAACTTTCTGGAAAGAGTTCTAAAAGGGCTGGGCCTTTAGAGAAGAGGCAGGAGCAAGGTGATCCTGGCTATGCTGTCTGTACACTGGTCTGCCACTGAAGAGTCTAGTTGCCATTCAGACAGCTGGATGCTCCAGGAAAAAAATCAAAAAACAAACTAACAAACAAACAAAACTGAAAAGTGCCAAAAAGAAAACATAAACCCACTTAACAGTGTGTCTCAGAGCCTGGGGAGAGTAGTGAGCATGCATAGAAAGAAAAAGGGCTCATTTTAGATAGATTCTGAGGAAGAAGTGACAGCATGTGTTGCATGGTTATGTTGTTAAACTGCCTTTTAACTCTTTTAACTCTCAGCCCCATGGTGTGGCCAACCTTGGTCACTGACACTTCCTTTTGAAAAGCACAGGAGCCAGCAATGCACAAACAGGTCAAAAGACTGACAATGGGAAACTGAGTGTTCAGCCATTTTCCTGTCTAATTAAAGGTGCATGTTCCTCAATACCCCACACCCTCAAGGCTTAGGGAGCACTGGAGAAGGTGAGGCAAAAATGCTAGAATTTGGGGTGGAATGCTATGTATGCAAATTCTGACTTAATATGGCTTTACATTCATGAGATCATGCCAGCTGTGGTTACCAAAAAGATATCAGTCTATTCAAAATTCTCACCTGGGGGAAGTGCTCTTCAGATGCCATCCTTTACTAAAGAGTTACGGCCAGTTAATATTTACTGGGGAAGGGAAATGACTCTGCTTTGTTTTCATTGTTCCTTTGTTTTGTTTCTTAGTGTATGGCCACTGGAAGATTTCCTATGCCTCTGTAGATAGCCCACATCCACAGCCACAGTCACACATTATTGAAATTAAAAGAACTAATTGGACTTAAAAGGTTATCAAAAAATAGAAAGATGTTAAAGGAAAGTTGGTGGGGGAAAAAAAGAATGAATATGATCCTGACTTTGATTACATATACAGAATCCTCAAGATATGTAGATGATAGATAGATAGGTAAATAGATGATAGATAGATAGATAGATAGATAGATAGATAGATAGA